>JAUTXW010001355.1:1752500-1837500 GCA_030620095.1 Kuschelorhynchus macadamiae
TTAGTAAAATACACTTTTTAAATTGGATTATCGAAATGCTTTATTCTAATTTGTGGATCCGAAGTCGGTTCATAACGCAATTCTAGTAAAACTTTGCCAAATCATCCTATCTTTTTCTCAAAATAAAGCTAATATTAAAATTATTGTAAATTTATTTTGGTACCTAGTGTCGCGGTCGCGGCTTCCTTAATATGCAATTTAGGATCCATGTTCGAAGGGACTTTTTTCTCATCTTGGTTATAGGAACTTCTTTTAGACCCTTGGCCTTTTTCTCCCACGCCCCACTACCATCAAATCCACCCCTTATGATTTTGTATTCAAAATTATTTAAACTCCTACATTTAAAGCTCGAATTTATATGCGTACAAAACAGAAGAAATATGCGCGTATATATGCAAGAATTTTATGAATATAAGCACTAGATGTGCAGCATATATGCACAAAATACGATGTAAAAATATAAGGGGTTCCCATTAAAAAATTGCGATTTGTAAAAATCACAACTTCCAATAGTCAGTTGTTCCTTTTGAAAACAACATTAAAACATTAGTATAAAAATGTTAAACGCTATGCCTTTGTCACCTTTTGATACCCTGGTAAATAATATCAGAAGCATATGAGTTAATATATAAAGAATTGCCCCGTACATACAGTATGGTATAAAATAAGTAGTAAAAATATAAAAATATTAATTCGAAAAAAAAATTACATATTTATTAACGAAACTATTAAATGTTTTTCTAAATTATCCGCTAAAAAAGATTGTCTCATAGCTTAATGCTGAATATAATAGATTGACTGATGTTATAGGAGCCTACTTCAAGCAAGACATTATATCAGGAGACATCATAATATTATCACAAAAGGTACCAGACAATATATTCGATACTTTAACCAGTATCTTGTTCCCTTCGTCAGGTGGTCCTTAAATCCAGGATGAGCTCAGCTCTAGTCCAGGAATGGCAGAGATGCACGAAGTGAGCTAGCAACGACAAAGGTGTTGATATTAAAATGGACCCCTGAACATAGTGGTGTCGAAGGCAACGAGAAAGCAAATAAGTTCGCCAGAAGTGGATCGACGCTCCAATTCTCGGGCCCAGAACCCCGCCTGGGTATAAGTAAACAATAACGCTCGTAGGCCCTGAATAGATGGGCATGTGAGGAGACAAAGGAGAATTGGTCAAGGACGAACTACTGTAAACAGGCAAAAGAAATGCCAACCCATGCGAACCTAAGGCAACTGGTTGATGTCAAGGAGTCGGCAGGTGATTGGGGACCTAATTGGCATTCTGAGAGGACACTGCAAACTAAACAGGCACATGTACCAACTGGGGTTAGGGGACAACCCTTCGTTGTTCTTACTCTGGAGCAGAGGAGGAGGATCCCTATCATCTTATTGGCACGTGTGAAAAAGACTACGCTGGAATACTTTCGGCGTTGAGTTCGTCTCCAAGGAAGAATTACAACATCTCGAGTGGGACAAGATGCTCTCCTTAGAAAGACTTCGCCTTCGTAAAGAAGTGGAGTGAGGTGGGTGGGACCGGGGTTAGCGAAAAGGACCGCTTTCTAGTTGCGGGGCTTGTCCCCCACATCATACGACTACTACTACTTATATCTAAGTGAACGGCTCAACGTGACTGATATAAAGTCACAATATTGTATATAGTGAAAGACGTTATTACGAGACGGAAAGTATCGGGTTCAGAATTCCGTCTACCTAATACAATAAAATGTATGAGATGGGTTTTACCGAAGGTTTTATTAACGGCCATATGTTTTTTACTGGGGAAAATATTTTAGATGTCTATCTAACAAATGACAGACAAATAGTAGATAAATATGCTAAATATGCATTTTGCATATAATCTGAGCTTTGCTTATATTTATTATATATTATATTTTAATTAAAGGATCAGCTAATATATCACAACTTATTCAACGGGTGATTTACCACTTTATCTTAAAACTAACTTACCTAGTAGTTGCTGTGATTTTTTCCTTTTTACCACCTTGAGATGAGTCCGAATGAAACTCATCTGTAGTGCTGTCATTCACGTCAACATCAGAGGAGATTTGCTTTGCAGTGATCTTCCTTTTCGCCCCTTTTGCAGATGCTCGAGATTCTACAATCTATAAAAATGCAAGCAATTATAAAAATATGGTGTAACCATTAAAACACTGGTCAACACTTATATTGCATCAACGATTAATACTGCTAATTTCAAAAGCCCATATTTTCGTTATTAATGAAACGATTTCAAAAAACTTTTTTCAGCTGAAAGGAAATTTCTTCCTCTTCATGGGACTGGTAATTCCAGTTCCATGTTATTATTATTTAAGGGCATTAAATACTTTAATAATGATAAGGTTTTTATTTATAGGCAAAGACCTATTACTAACCCTTTTTACAGAAACAAAATCAGAAACGCCTTTTTAAAAAACAAAATTGTTTAACTTTCCAACAGAAGAAAAAGGAAACATTATATAAACAGTTTAACCTGTAAAAGGTTTAGGCAATTGAACAGAGATTTGGAGAGACTATTGTAAATCTAAAAATATTTAAAAAAGTTCCTATAAACAGGAGTCCGAAAACGCCTCGTTTCCAAAATACAGAGTGCGCAAGTTTTAAACAATTTTTATTTTTTTTTATATACCTCGTACATTTCAAGAGACATTTGCAGTTACAAAGAATGTAACTTCTCTCGGATCACGACCCGTCTGACCGCCCCAGTAGTATTTTCTTATTTATTTTACAAATGTTATATTTCCCTAGACATTTTTGATAGTTTGCACCATTTTGAAGTAATTTAGAAAAATATATTTAAAATAAGTGTTTACTGGTTTTTAGGTTGTAATTTATATAATAAAAACGGATGCTAAAACTATTAAAACTGTAACACCCGTATTCACGCGATTTTGGAGATAACGATAGTTAAGTTAACGTTCGCTAAATCACGTGATTTAGCGAAACAATAGATAGGTGTTTAGAAGTAGCAATTATTTCATAAATGGAAAATTACATACATATTTTGACATCAAGTAAGCCATGTTTTGCACCCAATTTGACAATTACTCTTAACCTTAAATTATTTTGTTGACGTTGATGAAAACATACAAAACACGAAAAAGTTTACTAGTTCCTGTTTATTAACATACACATATTTTATTATTCTGGAAATAACGAAAAGATGATGAAGAATCAAGCAGCTGCAGCTTTTAGGTCAGTCTGAAAAACCACAGTACTTGTATTATACTACACTTGAACACCTTTAAAAGAGAAGATAAAGCGGCATTGCTAGTACGAGTTGGCCAGAGTTGGTGATCGAATAATTATTGTACCTAATAACTACTGTTTCTGTAATCCAGAAGAACCACAAATAATTGGGAATTCTAAATTTAAATGTTTACAAGTGAGTGCAGTGAGAAATGGTGAAAATTTTAATGGATTTGATTTCATATTATCTACTTCTTCAGGACTAGGCCTTTGGTGTTAATAACCGAATTTCAGAAAGCGGCATAAAAGATATTTTAGAGACATTAGAAAATATGATATTTTTAAAAACACTAGCAGGTATTTGGAGCTACCTGTTTCAAGGTAACACTTTTTTAAATAAACAAAGAACTGAATTTATTTTCTTTATTATCCAAAAAATTAATGTATACCCTCAATAGTGATCAATGTATTATCAGATAATACAGTAGACTAGTTTTAGGTGTACCTATTAGCCAAAAATTTGTTTTATTTATTGTGAATTAAATTCCGTTACACTTTAACTGTATTTTAATATCTATGATATATGTTATCTACATTTATCTGCTGAAGTAGGCATCTTAGGATTTCAATTTCAAGTAGGTCCTATTCTGTGTTAAAACTAAATTATTAACATATCTGGCAAGTTTTGTTACATCCTTATAAAACTAACATTAAGTATAAAAATAAATTTAAAATTAATACTGATCTATTTATTAAGTTTAAAATATTTAAATGTAGGTTTTTCAATAAGAACCATCTGCTTTTAGACCAGTTTTTGTAAATTTTTTTTTTAATTACAGCATAGAGCCCGTGCCCTGGAAAAAGTTTAAAGTACTCTCTCTGTAACTGATATATTTGGAATTTGTTTGTTCTGAAATAATATGACCAATTAGGCACATAGCCAGAAATTCAGTTCGAGGGTCCAGAGCAGAAATTCATTTCGAGGGGGAGGGGGCTGCAAACGATCAAATCTCAGGAAAATTAGTAAAAAACATGCCTATACCAACATATTTTCAAAGGTTCGGGGGGAGGTCCAAACCCCCAGAACCCCCCCCCCTTGCTACATGCCTGTATTAATATATCATAGGTATTTTAGAAAATCCAAAATACAGTTTTTTGGAAATGTATCTTCCAGTTTTTCTTACGTGTAAAATATATACAAAGCATTTAATTAAAAAAATACATATTTTGTCAGCCTCGGTATATGTTGAAAGATACTGGTAAGTACCATACAATTGATGAACAGAAATGTTATTCTTTTTCTGGTTCTATTGATTACAATAAAAATATTGAAATTACTGCATTAAATTCTAGACATGTCTAGAATAATTATTTTGGACAACAACCAAAATAACGAAAAAAAAAGTCTTCACTTTTTGGTGTTTACACCAATCTGGCGTAAATAATATGATACAAAAAAAACATTACTTATTTTTGAGGTCTTACCCTCCAATTTGTAAAAAAAGGTAATTACTTTATACTATTTCTACCATTTTAGCTTAAATGAAAGTGGCTCGGGGGGGGGGGGACCAATCCCCCCTCCCTTATATGCCACTGTCTGTCAGGGTTAAGTGTAGTCACAAGTCTTTCAAGATATAAATGAAATAGTTATTCGTTTTGATTGTCTTAGTAAGGCAGAAATTCTAGTTTGATGTATTCGTTTTTTAAAGCTCTAAATAAAAAAAAAATATTATGATTTAAAATAATTTATTGTACAAGTAATTACAAGCTGAAATATAGTTTCCATTGCTGCTGATTTCTGATGATATGTAAGGTGGTGCCATTTTTTTCACAAGGGACCAAAGGACTTGACAGCATGAAGTACCTAAAAATAGAAACACAAAACGTAATATTAGAAAAACTACTCTTCTAAGAATCACCTGCAAAGTATAAAAATTATCTCAACAAAGTTTTATTAACATAAACATCACTATTATTATTTTTATTACATCTATTACTATTATTTTGCTTAAAAGGTGACAAAGTACTACTTCAAAAACTTATACATTTTAAAGCCATAATAAACTTGATTGTCCCCTTAGCTGACTGAAATAATATTGTAGTCTTGCATTATTATTTATTGCATGAGCAAACAGACAATTAAAAAATAATGAACAGCTATGTGAACCTAAACGTAAATAAACATTTTGTGAAGTTATAGGTACAATGTGTGTTTTTTAAAGTAAGTTTTTCAGAAGGCTAAAATATAATTTAGAATTCCAAAATAAACACATTTCAACTTTTTGATAAACATTAAAGGTCAATCCTCAAGAAGCAATTACTCGTTTAATTATGTAGTATTATTCTAGTTGTAATAATATTTTAAAAATCATGCTGAACAAAGCTTATATGAATTGGAAGGAGGATACCTTAAAGGGCCATAAACCTTATGGAAAACCATTTTCAGAGAAATTCGCTAAATTTTTTATATTTTGTAGTTCTAGACCTATTTTATAAAAAGAAATATATACAATTAAACATTAAACCTAAATATATCATAATAAATGGAGTGATCTATTAAAAAAAAACCTGAAGCAGCACCTTGTATGCTTTTCGGACATCCTGTATAATTTAAAAAATTCCTTGAAATTGAAAATGGCAAATAAAGTAAGGTTAACTGATTAAAGTGTACAAAAATAAGGCTTCTCAATATGAAAAGTATATTTGTTTAAAAAAATCATATTTTTATGAACAATAATTACATTTTTGGTCGATTTAATTGTCGTACTATCCAATATACTTAATATTATTATCTAGAAAAGTATATTTTCCCCAACCCAATCAAATCTTGTTAGTATGAGTTTAAAACTAATATTGTATATATCCGTCAGGCCAGCAACAAAATTTTACGGCGCACCAAATAAACCTTTGCCATAATATAAATATACCAGAAAGATAGTTCCAGGATGGAACCTGTCGTTTGCCACCCCACACAGGAAAGGACCATATATTAAGTGTATATTACTTCACCTGTCTGCAAAATTTCGTTAAATTTGAGGTAATGATAGAAGAAATATTGGACTTTTAATAAAAAATTAATTTTTTACTTCGCCACTGTCGTTTGCGACCCCACTTAGAAAAAGACCATATATTAAGGATATATTAATATATCTGCCTGCAGAATCTCGTTTAATTTCAAGCTAAGGTAAGAAAGGCATTGTATTTTTAGAAATACATACATTTTTTACTCTGCCCCTGTCGTTTGCCACCCCACCTACGAAAAGACCATATATTAAGAGTATATTACTCCATCAGCTTGCAGAATTTCCTGTAATTTCAAGTTAAGCTAAGAAAGACATTGCAATTGTAAAAAAACATTAATTTTTTACTCCGCCCCTGTCGTTTGCCACCCCGCCTAGGAAGAGACCATGCATTAAGTGTACATTACTCCATCTGTCTGCAAAATTTTGTATAATTTGAGGTAATGATAAAAGAGGTATTGCATTTTTAGAAATATATGATTTTTTACTACCTCATTGATGTTTCCCACTCCCTATCGAAAGAGTTTGCAAAGTTTTGTTGCAATTAGATTAACATAAAGAAAATATGTTTGCCTTGGAAACGTCCTGGAACTATCTTTCTTGTATATTTATATCATGTCAAAGGCTTGTCTGGTCCGATGTAAAATGTTGTTGCTGGCTCCTTATTGCTAGCTATAAGGAGCTGGTTTGACGGATATATATTTTATCTATTTGAGTCTTAAGCTTCGTAAAAGTTTAAAGGTTTATATTTTAAACACGGCCAGTATCATTTTAACACTTCCCTGATATTTTTTGTGCAAGATCTCAAGCATTATATAAACTACTATAAAACAGTTAGTGAATTTCACTGAAGCATGTTTTCCATAAAGGTTCTGAGTTGTCCCTTTTGGTTACAACCTCCCAATTCGAATTCTGCCTTTTTCATCGGTCCTGTTTAGCATGATTTTTAAATTATCATTACACTTATAACATGACAAATATTACACGATAGCTCTACCTTAATTAATTATTACAAGGGGTAATTTATATTAAGTAAGTTTCACATTTTTCAATTTTAAAATTAGATATATCAAATTTTGCCGAAGAATTTTACATACAATAGAGTGTTATCATGCAAACCTAATAAGGTATTCGTACAATATATCTATGGATATAATTCCTATCTCAAAGTAGATATAAATTATAGGTAGCATTTTTTAACAGTTCTATAGCTGTGCTATTGGCTTTATCTCGTATATAAATAGCTCAGCCCAATTTTAACATATTTGTCCTGTATTTGAAGCAGAACCTATTTACAAATAAACAAAAACATTTCATTAAAGTAGTGAACATAATGAAGTTATTAAGTCAACGCAATAGTTATTTCTTAAAATATAATATTGAGGTATGAAACTCTAAAACAATTAGAGCAAAATATTAATTAAAAACTATACATACGAAAATGCAAGAACCAGAAATCACACTACATACATTTTGGCATCACTGTATCCTTGGCAAAACAGAAAGAAATCTTATAGGGTCCATTGGACCATGCCACAGACACTTCCTAAACATAAAGCAATCAGAAATAATACTTACAAAGTTAAATATCTTTCACAATTATCAAGCAGGTTCTAATGGGACTTCAGTTGATCAATAGTTCTTCTTTTTATTGACCAAGTATGTGAAAGGTAGATGAAAATACTATATCATGTACTAGGAATCATTTCCATATCATTCCCTTCATTTCAGTGTCGCAAAAGCTGTAATTAAAACTATTGCTGGCATAAGTAAAAAATATACTGTGCAACATAATACTAATTATTTCTGTTGTAGTACTTCTAATGATAAACTAAGATTAATTGACCCTGCTTCTCAACATCGAAAATGTATTTATCAGTATGTATAACATAGACACAGAAATATAATTTTTAGCAAGTATTTTTCTATTTGCTTAGAAATAAATAATTTCATGCCTACCTGAAAAAGTTACGCATAGATATCATTCATTATAATTATATATTTAATCAGGAATTGGCCTTATTGCTCTTCAGTATTTTCATAAATCGAAAATGTTCTTCCTTGTATTAACTACTAATATACTACTGCAATTAATGTCCAACTTTGCAGCTTTTAAATATACAATTGTTCTATTTGTTTCATGTGAATAATATACATTTTCGCTTTATGTATTGAGAACTAAAACAAACACAAATTCTAGACAGGAGTTCGGTTAGGTTATAGTGATGTGCAACTTTGATAAAATATTCGATATTTAGTATTGAATATTTGGAATAATCGATACACAAAAAATAAGATAGTATGGTATATTATACACAGTACTGTACTTTTAATAAACTGTCCATAATTTCTCGTTTCATTAAAAAAGTACATATTCATATTATTATAAATTATGTACCTACAATATATGTTACAAAAAAAAGGCCCTCACCTTCATACCTATTGTCTAAAAAATAATTTTGTAGTGCCGTATTACCGTATCTTTAAAACATATGTTATGTGTTTGCCTGGTTGCATACTTGGTACCGCGATGGCATTGAATTCGGAAGTACAAACAGGCTTTTTCTTTACAAAATAAAAGATCTAATAGAAATAGAGGTGTTAACCAGATCATTTACAAATAAATAGCTTACACAATATTTAAAGATTATTTTCATAACTTTGTTAGACATTCCTATAAGAGGCTAATTCAACAGTAGTAAATTACGAGCACAGAGTTAATTTTTTTCGTCATATTTACCTACTACAAAATGAGCCAAATCAGGAAATAATGAATTTGGATTGATAATTATTTATGAATAAAATATATAGGTTTCGCAATAAGTTTACATAGTTTTTAAGCAGATTAGCTTACCTTGTTTAATTTGTTGGACCTTTTACGAGTTTCGTAACTTTTCTGCTACTTTGGATGTTCCATGTTTTCATAATTTTGTTGAATATTTTGGCATCTGTCGATTATATATATACTATTTATTATAGTAAAGCACTCAAGTAACAGGTATCGAAAAGTATTTTATATTCCAACAAATCAAATTAAATGGCAATTTAAAATTAAATACCTATTATCACGAATGTGAACTGACAGATATAGAAAATGGCGACTTTTCGTAGTAGGTTGGTCTTTTTCGAATCAAGATCGGAAAATCCGAATATAATGCCCGAGCGACACCCGAATGAGTTAACATTCGTTAAGTTAACGAACGCTATCTCGCAAAATCGGACCCCAGGTCTAACTTGACAGTTATAGGTTTAAGATGGCATTTTTATCAATTGAACAAATATTTTCACTAAATGTCATAATTACAAAATGACAGTGACATAAGCGAAACATAAGTGGCGAACTAAGAGTTTTAAGTACCATGGCAACTACACCTGGTCTAACTCTTAAACCTTTTTAATGAATACGGGGGCAATGTTTTTAAACACAGTTTTCTAAATTATTTCAAAACGGTGCAAGATATCAAAAAAATCCAAGAAATATACATTTTGTAAAATATAGTAGGAAGTGAAATAGAAGTCTCAAACTAGGTCAGTGTCGCTATAGACATTTTTTGGGGCGGTCAAAGGGGTCCTGGTCTCTCAAAAAAATTAAACCCTGTATACTTCTCTAAAATGTATTATTCATTTTAATGTCGTTAATTACGGTTTATCATGTGCCAAATTTGAATTAAATATCTTAATAAACATTAAAAAATATTAAAACTTTTAGCACCTTATGTCTTGAAAACGAAGCGTTTCCAGACCCACATTCATTTAAATGTTTCCATATCTAGAGTAGCCCCTCTAAATATTAAAACAGCATTTACGGACACTCTGTACATTGCATAAAAGAGTCCTATAGACACACCGTAATTTTCAGATGTACTTGCAATTTTTTAACCTTAAGCTAGTAACATTATCATAGCTAAAATGGGATTACTGACAAAAGATATTTATTGTCAACTTTATATTTTCCAGAAAAAAAAAACTTTATGAATGCAAAAGTTTACCTCTTTTTTTACTTCTTTCGTAAGACTTTTTCAGATCTTTCAGGGTCCATAGATGCCAAAAAAACAATAGTTACCCGACTACTTAAAAAAAAACAGTGTAAAAACTAATTATTCAATTTGTTTTAAATTATGCCAGAAAATCAAATGTGGCATAGCGAGACACAGGTAAAATATTGGTACAAATGCAATATTGTGGAACAAACAAAAAAAACAAAAATAGAAATGTTTGAAAATACCTATATATATATATATATATATATATATATATATATATATATATATATATATATATATATATATATATATGTGTTAACAAAGGACTAGGTGAGGGACTCAATTGGGTTCATAACGAGGGAAGTTCCGGGTAAAGGACATGTACCGATTTTTTGTATTGTTTTTTCAAACATTTGTTCCGCCTTCTTGATTTGTAGTAAAATTTTATCAGGTCATCTCTATAGTACACATTCTTGGGTGCAAAACTTGAAATCAACAGAGAAAATAGTTTTTCAGACTGTTTTAAATATTTTATTAGGCCACTATTTTGTTTCGCCATCTTGGATTGGTACCAATATTTTACCGGTTCATTCCTATATTACACTTGAACTGCAAAATTTAAAGTAAATTGAATATGTAGTTTTTTAGTAATAATTTTTTTAACGTTTTACTGGGCCGCCATTTCGTTCGGTCAAATTGTTTTTTTTAATGTTACCAGGTCATCCCCATATGACCTTTAATTTTTGACCAAAATTTGAAGTCAATCGGGTAAATAGTTTTTTAACTATGCCGCGAACAGACAGACAGACCAACAGAATTAAAGAAAAATGTCTTTTGTCATCTAGGGACCTTGAAACGTGAAAAAATCTCAGAGGGTATCAATACGCTAATTATCAGAAACGTAGCATATTGCTCTTCTTTGGAACTACTAAAATATCTGTAAAAATACAGAGTATTCAATTAAAAATAAGAAAGTTAATACTTAGTCAGACCAATATTAATAACCTGTATACACGAAATTATTATAATTTAAAAATTCAAATTAAACCAAGAAACTTTTGTATTTAACCAACTTCTGAGACTAGATAGTACGTCATCTTACGTGAGACACTGTACTTTAATATAAGCATGGTGTGTATACCTGCTGTGGTTCCACGCTAATAATACTAGCAGTCCTGATCATTGGCGTAGGATGCTTGGTCCTAGTAAGAATTTTATATTCATGCTCGTACTGATAAAGATCGTTTCGTGGATCCCATGGCCTCAGATCAGAGTGTTTGTATACCCAGTGTCCTGTTTTCAGATCCTGCTGAAAATGTACGGGTAACCATTCTTCACATTTAGCCTTGCGTTCTTTCGATCTAGCTGCAAACGCAAGTACACAAATTTAAACGAAATTTGATCTTGTACGTAATATGAAAAAAAAGTAAAGGTAATTAAATACATAATAACCACACAGTTCGTTTTATATTATGTTAAGGTCTAATTTTCTATTTCTAGAAATATATTTATGTTGAAGATATGTTCTAATTAAATATTCTCCACATGTTGACAAAAAATTCAATACTTTACCAAATGTTTCTGTTAAAAGTTATAGAAAGGGAAATAACCTGACACTAAATGGAATCAATGCCTCTTACAGCATAGTTTTTGCATATACCAAACCTGTTATATTTATAATCAGCAACTCAAGACCCATTTATTGAAACAATAATATACAGGGTGTTTAAATAAATTTAAAACAACAAAGTGTCATTTGTTTTTTTAGCAAATCCTGGCAGTTCAGATGAAAACCTTAAAACTGTTATATTGAACATTCCATTCTATATTCGAAAATAAAACTTGTAGACTCCGCTAAAAATGTGCGTCAAATAATAGGTGATCATGGTTTCCATTGTGGTCAGGGTACATAATTTCTATGTCTACAAAATGCACCCATTTATAAATGACGTAAAAAATGTTCACCAGCTCTTAGACTAATACGTTGCCAATATTATTGCCCACTCGGAGTATAATAAAAATAATAATAATAAGTCTAACTGTCTGGGTACTGCATCCAGCAGTATTGAGGACGCTACGGTAATTTCGTCGTCCGTACTGTCAGCGACGTCCAGCTGTCCGCTGTCCTAAATACCCAATATCCCTGCCCTCCCCACACCCTAGCCACCCTAAACCCCTCCTTACCTTTGAAACCGCACGGAGCAACTAACCTCGGTTAAGTTGCTTGGGAAGTGACGCCTCCACGGACACGAGGGGACCACCAGGGTCAAATGGTGGCACACCCATGAAAATGGAGAAAGCATCGAGCCTCGGAAAAGAGCCACTGCCTGGGGATCGCCAGGGCACCTTTGGAGCCACTGCTGAAGGTAACAGCATGCAGGACGGTGGCGGCGAAAGGCTGAACAGGCGGGCCTTTGCCGAAAAAACTGCTACAGCCGAACCTATTTCCGAGAATTTCATCGGAGCCGACATTGTTGGAGACAGAACCAAACTTCGAGAAGATGCATTGAAATACCTACGATAAAACTGGTCGGAACTTCAGATATTTTCATTATTTCACGACGACGACATGAAGGACTTCGACAACTATTATAAGTTCATGAGCAAAACCACTACATACGGAACGAGCCTAGAAATATTTGCTCTCTACGAAACCCAGAAGCACATCTTCCATATTTTCTCAAAACCAACAACAACAAGAACAAAACAGATTAAAGAGAGACCAACAATAATAGGCAAACAAACACACAATAAAATGATCTACCTTCGACTAACAGGCGATCCAATGTCGGGACACTTTGAGCTTCTAACACCACAAAACATCAATCCAAACAACAAAGCATCGGGCGAGCAGCGTAACGGTCGAGGACGCTGCAGGAAAGGACAGCTCGACCGAAACGATCACGACCAGGCAAAGGAAAATAGACCCACCGAAAGTGTTTCGCCGGCTAAGCTGGCATCCACCAAGGCGGGAAAAGCAGGGCAACGCATGAACCGCATTACAGAATCGAGCGAACCGATCATGGGCTGCCCAAATGGATACATAAATAAATCTGACACAGATGCTAACCAAACACAACAACTTGAGTCCATTACAACAGCGGATATATCGCAACGACTACCTGCAACTACCAAGGCAGGTAAACCAAGGAAGAGGTTAAAATGGACATATGAAATGAATCGAACGGTGATGCATTCCTACTACACCGCTACCAAACTTGAGACAATTTCATCAGGATACGGACATAAACTGCATACACTTTTCATAGCACAATATCCAGAATACAAATCACTTATCACAGAACAGAAAGTAATAGAGCAAAAAAGTCATCACTAAGACCAGTAAGTTCACCCCACTCGCATTGAAAAACATCAAAGCTATGGTAGCTGCTGAACTAAACATTCATCAACCAAACATTGAGGACAGGGGGGCAGATGCCGAATCGAGCCGACATACAAACCAGAGAAAATCAAATCTGCATCTCCTGATTACACGCTCACAGAAATCCTTGACACTCTGAAGCAAAAATTATCTGTGTATGCCGCAAGACTCCGAAGATACAAAGAATCAAATGAAAGAAAGGACGCTAACAACCTGTTTCGAAGAAGCGAAAAACAGTTCTACCAAAAAATCATGAGCAATGAGGAGGCACGAGTAATAGAACCACCGACCAAACAAGAGATCACAGAATACTGGAAAAGTATTTGGTCAGAACCGAAACTACACAATAATAACGCTTCATGGATTAAAGCGGAAGAAGACAGACATAAGTGCTTAGAGGAACAAGAGGACTTTGCAATGACAACACAAGAAGTTGCAGAAACAATCAAATACACGCATAACTGGAGATGTCCTGGAATAGATAACATTCATAACTTCTGGTACAAACAGTTTACCTCCACACATGAAGCTCTCACTCGCCAAATTAATGAAATTATTTTAAAACCTAGCACACTCCCCAGTTTTCTCACCTAAGGAATAACCTTACCTTAAATCCAAAAATTCAGACAATAAGGACCCGTCAAATTACCGACCTATTACGTGCCTTCCAACCCTATATAAGATCATCACAGCCACAATTACCAGGAGAATAGAACATCTAACACACAAAAACCTTCTAACGGAAGAACAAAAAGGGTCCAGGAAAAACAGCCGAGGATGCAAGGAGCAGCTCATTATAGACAGCGTCATCATGGAATAAACCACGAAAAATTATAGAAACCTTCATACTGGTTACATAGATTATAAAAAAGCCTTTGATTCGATACCCCACGGTTGGGTAACCAGAGTACTAGAATTACATAAAGTCAATAAAAACATCAGGCAATTTCTTACGCAAATCATGAGTACGTGGAAAACTAAAATCAACCTGAGAACACAAAAAGAGCACATTGAAACAGAAGAGATCTACATCAGACGAGGTATGTTCCAGGGAGATTCACTCAGCGCTTTGTGGTTCTGCCTCTGTCTCAATCCACTCTCTAACACACTGAATAACACAAACTTCGGTTTCCAAATTAAACACCAAAAAAATAACCTACACAAAATAAACCATCACTTGTACATGGATGACATAAAATTATATGCAAGCACAAAGGCACAGCTAAAGGAATTCCTCAAAATCACAGAAACGTTTACCCTGGACATCAACATGGAATTTGGTATAAGTAAATGCAAGCTACTTCATATCAACAAAGGACAGTGGAAAGACCAACCTACGGAGGAAACAATCAAGAACACAACACAAGAAGAAACGTACAGATACCTAGGCTTCCATCAAAGCGCCAAAATTAACCACACTCATATCAAATCAGAGCTCAAAACGGAATTTAAAACCAGACTTACAAAGCTACTAAAAACAAAACTGAATTCCAAAAATCTAACGAAAGCTATTAACACCTTCGCCATACCTATTCTTACGAATTCGTTTGGTATCATTAAATGGTCACACAGACATAGAAAACATTCACATTCTCATACGCTCTGAATTCACTAAACACAGGAAGTTACATCTCAACGCATGCAAGAAAAGACTCACTATCGAGAGAAAAGAAGGAGGAAGGGGAATTATAGATATACAATCGCTAAATAAAAAACAAATTTACGAATTCAGAAAATTCTTCCACAATAAACAAACTAACCTCCACAAGGCAACAGTGAAGGCAGACAAGAATTATACACCGCTCGACCTGTCTCAAACGAGCCACGCAGCAGACGCACACAGTCACATCCAATCACGACTAGAAAAGATGAACACCTGGTCTGAAAAAACACTTCACGGAAGCCACAGATATCACATAAAGTAAGACCACATACGCTTTCATATTCCCTTAAACAGAAGGCTTCCTGCTTGTCATCCAGGACAAAGTCATAGCAACCAGAAATTACCGAAAGCACATCATCAAGGACACAACCATTGAAGACGAGAGGTGTAGGAGATGTCACCAGCAGAGAGAAACGATCGATCACATAACGAGTGGATGTAGAATAATGGCCAGAACTGAATACACCGCGAGACACAACTCAGCAGCGAAGGTTGTTCATCAAGCATTAGCCACAACATACAAACTAACAGAGAACACAGACCCTTACTACCATTATACACGAACATCTATACTTGAAAACGAAGACTACAAGCTCTACTGGGACATTGACATCCACACAGATAAAACAATCCCCGCAAATAGACCCGATATCACCTTTCAATCCAAAAAAGAGAAAATCACTTATTTAATAGACATGGCTGTCCCCAACGACGAGAACATCCAAGCGAAATACAGTAAGAAGATCGCCAAATACACCGACTTGGCAATGGAAGTAAAAAGACTGTGGAAACTGGAAAGAGTCATCATTGTTCCTCTCGTCATATCAGTAACAGGTCTCACCCCAACAACGTTTACACCGCATTTGGCTCAATTAGGACTTAATACAGACATTCACAGGAACATCCAGAAATCGGTCATTTTGAAAACATGTAGCATAGTTAGATCATTTCTTAATACACAATAGTTGTTTTTTTCCATTTCCTTTTTTTTATTTTTATTTTTTGTACTGACTTGGTATAACCCGTCAGTATAAAATACAACCACAGGAATACTGTGAGACAACAAGCCATAATAATAATAATAATAAATCATAATTAATGATTGAATAATACTTGATAATAATAAATATTAATTAATTAATAATATAAAGCTTCGTTCCAACACCTCGAATTACCGTCCCACGTACAGTCACAAAATTACGCATTGCATAAATCGTACCGTCAATCGGTGCGTCGCACATTCTGTGACTGTACTAAGGACGATTTTTCGATGTGTTGGAACAAAGCTATAACCCGAGGGGTTTATCCCCTATCAGGTGTGTTCCCTTTCGGATGGGGGAACGCCCTCAGGCTCGTCAGTTGGTACAGGGGAAATAAAATACCCGCTGCGGAACAAAACTGTCCCACCCATGAGAATGGAGAATAACCAAAGCCTCGGACTAGACTCGTGCCTGGGGATCGCCAGAGCATGTCCGGAGCCGACGCTCAACATGACAGCATGCGAGACATCAAAGGCTCCACCCGCCGAAGGTGCTGCGCAGGAAGTTTAGCCAGCGCCACATCCATTAAGGAGGTCACCCCTGCCTAGATTAAGCTCATCTAAGAAACTGGCTTTATCTACATGCTAAAAACCCAAATATAAGAACACCTACGCCTGAGAATCTATAGTGGCGGCGACTGCTGTCACCAAAACTGTAAGGGTTAAACGTCAAACAACAAATAACCAACCGCGATTAGAACCACCAGTGCACTGCAATAGAAGACTGCATAGAAAGGTTGACGCTCTTCGTAAAGACACTCGCCGACTGAACGAATATGTTGCAGGGGTAAGGACAAGAAAGCTAAAAAGAACAGTTGATGACATTATGGGCCGACGCATACGCGGCAGGATACAAAAATAATGTTCTGCTTTGCCTTGATTCTTTAAAACAAAAGCTCTCTGTGATGGCGGGCCGATTAAAAAGATACAAGGTCATCAAGCAGCGAAAATCCGATAATGCACTATTTGAACAATCGGAAAAAGGATTCTACCCTAACCTGAATTCCACTAGTGACATCAAACAATAAGTACCTCGGTAAGGAAGAGATACAAGAATTCTGGGGAAATCAGCGTGTCACGCCTGTTTCCTGTAATGATGGCCCCCTGTGAATCTGCCTAGCCATGAATCCGTTATCCCATCGCCTCAATGCAACAGGCTACGGCTTCAGTGTCAAGAACAACATCGTAGAGAAGGTGCGACTGACTCGCCTGTTATACATGGATGATGAACTTCTTGCCGCCACCAAAAACCAACTAGAGCAGATACTGAGGATTATTGAGGAGTTCTAAGGAGACATTGGGATGGAGTTTGGTCTTGAGTTAAACATAGTTAAAGGAAAGATACGCCCAGCACATTAAGAAATGCTGAATGGCCAGAACATCGAGGGAATGGGCGAGGAAGAGAATTACAAGTATTTAGGAATGAAGCAGGCCCCGAGAATGCACCATGAAGACCGAAAGGACAAATCAGTTCATAAAAAGAATCATGCAGGTTTAGCGTACAAGTCTTAATAGTAAAAACATCTGTAAAGCTATTAATACCTACGCATCCTCTGCGCTCAGCTACTCATTTGGGATTGTAGAATGGACCAAAATCGATATGGAAAAACTACAGCGAAATGTAAGAAGTCTCCTTACGAAACGGCATAAGCATCATCCACGTAGTGCCCTTGAACGAACAACTTTACCTCGTCAACAAATAACCAACTTGTGAAATTATTTTCGTAAGTCATAGAGCTCTTTGCTGACCGTACCATCTGTGAAGCAGATGATTCAACACCTCTTAGGCTAAAAGAGCAACATGTTCGTAGTAACCATCAATCAATCGAAGAAACGAACACGAGATCACAGAGGAGCATATGCGTTGAACTATTGACTGGCATCGGGACAGATGTTTCCAGATACACATGGCTTCTTACTAACTATACAAGACCAGGTAATTCCCAATCAAAAATTACAAAAAAATTATCACTAGAGACCACGCCGTACAAAACGAAAATGTCGGTACGATGTCAAACGTCGATCCAGCATGTAACTGGTGGTTGCCAAGCCAACAGAATACAAGGAAAGGCACGATGTAAGAACTGGCAGGCAAATTGAAACTTCTACAAGGTGAAAAGTTACCCTGGTTCAAATACGTCCCAGAAACTGTTCTTGAGAATAACGAGTACAAGCTCTACTGGGATCGTACCGTGCTTACAGACCATACAGTTCCCCATAACAGACCAGACATATCAATAGCTTTGAAATGTCTTAGGAAAACAACGCTCATTGATGTGCCTATCCCAAATAACAATAAGCTGCAAGTAAAATAGCGAGAAGTCCAAATAAGAAGGCAATGGTATATGGATTGCGTAGAGACGAGCTGAAAATAATATCAACGGGTATCACACCCAGGAATCTTCTACAGAACTTTCATCTACTAGGTCTAAGTAATTATCTCTTTAGGCCATTTCCAGAAAGCAACTGGTTTCCCCGTAAAGAAAGTGCTATCTGCGCCCGGTCAGTGCATGGGGGGCTAGCAGACCACAGATGTAGTAAAATCGCCCACCCCTACTCGTTTCGGAGGGCTAACACTTATACACGAAGTCAAGCCTCGGATGCTGGCGAAGTAGGTGCTGCTTCTGTCAGTGGAACTGTTCAGCACCTAACTGCGGATAGACGAGCCAATGGGGCTACCCAGCGAAATCGAACCATAGGACTACGCGCTAAAACCAGACCCTTTTCACGAAACCAGTCGCTAGGCTCTCAGCCTGCTCGACATGTGTAACAAATAACTGCTGCACCCATAGGGGAGGAACAACAAACAACAAGACACAAGAAATGGAACAATGAAGCCAACCAAGCACCAGGAAGAATCCTATGAAATAAAATAATAATAATAATAAAACAGTAAAAATAATCAACTCAGCTACAACTAATTGATGATAAACTAACATTATGTAATAAAGAGTGAACCCTACGTCTGAGTTAAAAACAACGCATGTTTTAAGTTAAATTTATTTTATTTATATATACATTGTCTTACAGGACTATACCCCAGTAACAAAACAGTATAAATACATGAATGAAAATACTTATCAGATCAAAGAACGACCCAAGAATGCGAAAAGAGACTAGGTTATGTTCTAAAATCTAAGCTAAACTGAAAGAATATCGTGAAGGTCTTCAACAGCTATGTTATTCCTGTGCTTGGATACTTTGGCGTAGTAAATTGGAGCAACACGGATCTAGAAAAACTAAATACGAAGATCATGGTGAAATTAACCAAGCATAGAATGCACCACCCAAGAACCTCCAAAGAACCAGTGACATTGCCAAGAGAGTAGGGTGAAAAAGGTATCCTGGATGCCGTAATGACGTGTAACTCAGGTCTAAGGAGATACTTCGATGGCGCTGGATCCGATTTACATAATTATTATGAAAGCTGACACCGGATGTACTACTCTCCATGTGAGCTAAGCGGAATACCTGCAGTGTCCTAATAGTATCACTAATCGACGGGAACAATGGGCTACGAAAAAACTTCATGGAGAATTATGTTACGATCTAGAGAGAGAATGCGTCAATAAGAGCGCATTCTAGAGCTAACTCAAGAATGTATCACTTTACCCGGAAAAGGAGGGATTGATGATCGCCATACAAAAACAGATACTAGGCGCTAGAAACTACCATCGAACATGTCCTTTCGGCTTGTGGAAATCTAACGAATAAGAACTACTTGAAAATACGTAGCGGTAATAGTATACCTGGAGCTTCTCAAACTATAAGAAACAACCTGACACCAGCAGTCGTAAAAAATGATGAGGTCAGGATATACTGGGACAAGGGGATTATCACAGACAGAGCGAATAAACACAACAGACCGGACATAACAGTCTTCCGCAAGAAGGAAAAAACGGATCCTCTGATAGACGTGGCAATTCTCAACAACAACATGGAAGTGAAGATAAGCAAGTATACAAACTTAAGATGTGAAATCCGGCAAGTATGGGACCTGAACGATGCAAAAGTAATACCAATAATCAGCTCATCGACAGGACAAACAAAAATCTTTTTTGGCTTTTTCGCAACTGAATAAGAATATTTAACTTTAAATTAATTGAAGCAGATATTTAATATAATTACATACCTCAACATGTAGACTAGTCTGTCTACGGAATGTTTCGATACATAATATAAATAATATTATTTAAGCAATCATAAGAAATTATATCATTTAGCTTAAATTTTGTAGTAGTTATTACAAATACTTTCATCCTATCGGGACTCATCAGTGCGCCGATCGTAAGAGAAAGACATTAAATAATAGAAAAGAATTGATTTCAAAATTTTAAAATGTATCAGTTTGTTTGACATGTAACCTAGATATGAAAAAAATGATAGTTTGCAGCCATCTATAACGTTATTTTTAAATGTGTTCAGATTATTTGTTGCGTTTAGATTGACAAACAAAAATCTTTTTTGGCTTTTTCGCAACTGAATAAGAATATTTAACTTTAAATTAATTGAAGCAGATATTTAATATAATTACATACCTCAACATGTAGACTAGTCTGTCTACGGAATGTTTCGATACATAATATAAATAATATTATTTAAGCAAGCATAAGAAATTATATCATTTACCTTACACTTGGATTTATTTAGACAGACTAGTCTACATGTTGAGGTATGTAATTATATTAAATATCTGCTTCAATTAATTTAAAGTTAAATATTCTTATTCAATTGCGAAAAAGCCAAAAAAGATTTTTGTTTGTCAATCTAAACGCAACAAATAATCTGAACACATTTAAAAATAACGTTATAGATGGCTGCAAACTATCATTTTTTTCATATCTAGGTTACATGTCAAACAAACTGACACATTTTAAAATTTTGAAATCAATTCTTTTCTATTATTTAATGTTTTTCTCTTACGATCGGCGCACTGATGAGTCCCGATAGGATGAAAGTATTTGTACAACTACTATGTGTCTATAAAAACTTAAGGTAAATGATATAATTTCTTATGCTTGCTTAAATAATATTATTTATATTATGTATCGAAACATTCCGTAGACAGACTAGTCTACATGTTGAGGTATGTAATTATATTAAATATCTGCTTCAATTAATTTAAAGTTAAATATTCTTATTCAGTTGCGAAAAAGCCAAAAAAGATTTTTGTTTGTCAATCTAAAAGCAACAAATAATCTTAACACATTTAAAAATCATCGACAGGAATTATACCAAAATCCTTAAAGCAAAGCATTAATAAGATCGACATTCCCCTGAAACGTTCATCATACTATGAACAAAACTAACATTATGTCATAAAGAGTGAAACCTACGTCTGAGTTAAAAACAACGCTTGTGTTAAATTAAATTTATTTTATTTATATATAAACTATTTTACAGGACTATATCCCAGTTACAAAACAGGTACAAAACAGTATAAATACATGAATGAAAATACTTATAAATCAATATTAAATACTTAAGTAACAATATGCATAAAATAGAATTTAATCCATAAAGACCAACAGTAAATAAATACAAAAAAAAAGGAAATATAAAATGAATAAGAAGCTAGTGGTAAAAATGTCTTTTGTTCGCGCCCAAATTGCTATTAAAAATATCGTAAGAGTTTTTGTGATTATTATAATTACTACATATTCAGTTAAATGGTGAAAACTTGTAAATGGGTTCAAGAGGGTAAATAAAACGTATCAGAGCTACGGAAGTTTAAAGTAGGAACACGAAATTTTTTGACAATAATTCTTCAGAAATAATAGTATTACGTATGAGTTTACGTTAAAATAGCTGAGAAAAACACAAGCACCTCTCGTCCAAGCTAATAAGCGAAAACCTTCGCAGCAATTGATCATGAGGAAAACCTCTAATTGAAAAGCTCTATCACCATAATGGTTTCGCAAACTTTTTCTGAACTGACTCAATACAGTCAATATCTACTTTATAAAAAGGACACCAAATTATTGACGCATATTTCAGTTTAGACCTCGTAAAATAAATCCAAGAAGCTTAAGGATGTTTGACACTAATGGGGTACAAAAGAAAATATTTTTTCAAAAACTTGGTCCAAACCCAAGTCTCTAAAAACACCCGGACGGGTAAGAGTAACCCCACTGATGACATAGTCATAGTTAACTGAGGTATCTCTTGTTGTAAATGTTATAACCATACATTTACACAAATTTAAATCCAGGCGATTCACAATACACCACTCGTGCAAAATGTCTAGGTTTCGCTGTAGCTCAATGCAATCATTTCAGTGGATATTTTAGAAAAAAGTTCAGATCGTAAGCACAAAGCAGACAATACACCGAGAGGCTGTCAACAATATTATTTATTTATAAGCTATAAACTGCGTTCTGCTCTGCAGATACGAAATAAAAAAACATATTAAATTGTCTGAAAAACCAAAATGTTGCAGTTTTTGCACCAGAATAGTATAGTCAAGCCGATCAAACGCTATGTAAAAATCAGTGTATTCGTTTGCCCACTTTGATCTATCCCCTCAGCCAGAAATTGAACAATACAAACCAAGTTAGTTGTCAAGCGTGCCTTGACCAAAGGGGTAATTAGATTTTTTTACTTTGCACCAGATATTATCCTGAACGAGTATTTGAAAAACTTTTTTAAACATTGCGATAATACAAATAGGTCTAAAATTGGTAATGTGCAGTTTGTCACCTTTTTTGTAGACCGGGCAGACTTTAGGATACTTCCAAATATCTGGAATTGCACAATTCGCTAGACTCTTATTAAAAATTATTGACAGTGGATAAGAGAAAATACCTGCTCAATCTCGGACATTGAGCGCTGGAACGCCGTCCAGACCCGTAGTCAACAATGGTTTTAACAGCTTCAATGCACTAAAGACATCATTAAAATTAGAAATATTTATATTTAAATTCGTGAACGTAGGTGGTCAAGGTAAAGGTATTCTGGAGGGAACAAGATAAGAACTACCAAAAAAAATTCGCAAAAGCACAGATTATTTCTTCAGCTGTGAAAAAGGTTGACTCATCAAAACACATTCCCATTGTTATACCTGGTGATCCCCTTTTAGCAACAGCAAATGACAAAAATTTGTTAGAATCAAGGCGGACATCGTCTTCAACCCGCTGAATATAATTTTTATAGGCATTATCGATATCTGTTTTCACCTGAAGCCTTAACCTGGAAATTTCCTCCAGTGAATACTGAAGTGTAATGCAAACCAAGATGGGTAGATACGTCGATTTGTAGCCCGATTCTGAGGTACACACAGCTCAAATACAATTTGAACTTTAACGTCACTTGGTTGCTCAAGAAAAGACCAGTCGATGTTACATAACACTTCATACATACCTGGAAAATTAGGCTTTCTAAAGTTCTAAGCCACAGAGTTATTTTTAGGAATCTGTCTGTTTAAGGTAATTAAGGCATTATAATGAAAAGAGATAAATAATAAGACTAAAGTCCAACAACCGACTTTCAGTGTTTTGAACAGAATAGTTGTATTGATTTAGCCCTTGAAAGTTTGAAGTCTATGAACCTGGTGACATAGTTATCTTGCCTTCCGTTTCTTAAACAAAATTCTGAATAACTCGGTATATTAAAGTCACCCAAGAGCAGTGTGTCGGATTCATAAAAAAATACAATAAAAAAAAACTCAAAAAACACTGCTGCAAAATTTCTATAGCATCTAAATAAATTAAAATTATTAGGACATAATTCAATATCGTTAACGCCGGAGTCCAGCCAAGTCTCGGTTAATACGACAATATAATGAGAATGAGTTCGTAGAGTAGTGAAATGTCGGGAGTATGAATTTTGATGCTACGAGTATTTCGGTAATTGTTAAGTCGCTAAGCCTTCGCTCGTAAGGCTTACGATCGGAGGCGATCGTAAGCCTACTTATATGCTGTGCACTTATTTAAATTCCAAACGCCATGACTCGCGTTTACCCAACCATTAAGTTTTTCGCTAAGTTTGGCGCAATTACAACAAGGGAGAACAAGAGATCGACAGTCCTGGATCTTATGATTCTGACCACACGTGGACAAGAGACGGAGTTTTTACAGCTATTAGACGAATGATGAAATTCGTTACAGTTAAAACATCGAAAAACTATAATAGCATCAAATACCTTACAGCAGTCAAACACAACAAAAACAAACCAATAATATTTGTACATCTGCAAAATGCCTGAAAAGTTTTAGGATCTTTTTTCGTTGGCCAAAAATTAACGAACAAGTTGAAATGTCATTACATACACCGCAATTACATTTTTTAATAGTTTTAAGTAGATTTTGATTGTCACATTCTCCGATGATTCCAACAATGCGAATTCTGGGGTTAATTCCGAATGCAGTTTAGATTCGATAGAATTCAGAAAGTCCAAAATGTACGAATCAAATGTCTCCTTGAGATTGTAAACAGCTACTTGATCTTCGATAGCAGATTTAATGTCGTTCTCGGTAACGGTGATGCATGAGGTGGTACATTCAAGGCAATTCCAAATTAACTTATTAAACTATATATATATATATATATATATATATATATATATATATATATATATATATATATATATATATATATATATATATATATATATGTTTCGCCAAAATCACATTTGGCATTTTCGAAGCTTTCTTTCTCGCGTCCGAATAGAGTCTCTCTCTCTCTCTCTATATATATATATATATATATATGTGGCTGACGGGGTGCGTAGGCCTACATCGTACACGATTAAAGAGTCAAAATTAACCTGAAAATCAAATATATGTCGACATTTGTATTTTAAGACAAATTTGATAACCTAATTTTATAGCCCAAATGTTATAATATCATATGTTTTCAAAACGCCATTTTGTTTTTTGCTAAAAATACATTTTTGGGAAATCTGGTTTTCTTGACTTGATTCATAGTATATATAGTATTCATATAATATATATATATATATATATATATATATATATACATATATCTGTTTATCGCTGTGACATCCAACCGTCAAATTTTTACATTCGTTGTGACATCATGTGACTTTCCGACATCCAAATATGGATGTCACAGCTTTTTTTCGGTATTTTGAGCTAATCTCGGCGTGGTGGATACATAGGTACCTATTGTTAATTGATGTCATAAGGCATGTGATGTAAAAATTTTATACAGAAAAAAATACATATACATCCGTCAATTTCTGTATATTTTTTATACACCAGAATTTTTAGGTATACTGCTTTGTGACATCCGCTAAAAAAGATGTATATATTTGTTTGATTAGTAATTAGTTGTGACATCCGAAAATTAACAACACTGCAGCAGTCGCTTCCTAAAAGAGAGCCGATGAATTTCTTAGAATAATTTAATTTTTACGTTTGCATACATCTGAGTTCATATTGCGTTTACTCAATTTTGCGCCAAAGCTTCTTGCGACATCCCGTAGCTGGAGAAATATTTGTCTCAATTTGTATTTATAGGTAATCCCAATATTAAAATATATCTGTTGTGCTCTTCGTTGTTTGTATTTTGTTGTTGTGCAGATATTTAATAATCCTGCTTTATTAATTTTATCATTTGCTTTCCAAGGTAATGCATTGCTAAAAGTAAATTGTGTCATTACGTTCTTTACGACTGATGAGAACATAGTAAATGAGAATAAAAAATAAATTTGTTTCTTGAGAAATAAACATGGTCAACATAACTGTAAACAGGTCGGCGAAATGAAATGAAAAATTAAAAAATTTGAACTTTCAAGTATGGGTAATTTATAGTTTTTGCTGGCACAACAAGCATGTTTTTATAGTTTTTTTTTAACTGTAAAAAAACTTTCAAAAAGTTCTTTACATGGATTGTTTACTTACACTCGGATCTATTTAAGGAGTTTAAGATACTTCTAGTAAGCCGGCCATAGTTCAGCAAACTGGCCTATGGCCGTAAAAGTCAAATAAAATCCCGTCATGTTAACTTAGACCTGGTCTAAGCAATAGAAGCATTAAAATTTAACAATATATCACTAAAACAGCGAGTTTTGAAGTATGTCGTCTATAAAAATGCAGATTAACAAAAAAATTCTGCTTTTGTTGGTTAATTATTGGTAATTTTTTTATAAAGTCAACATTAATAGCCGTAGTAGATATTCCTGTGTAAGCATGTGTATACAGGATTATTGATTAAAAGTTAGTCTACTACTTAAATTCTTATTGTGAAATTGAGCTTCAGTTTCTTTATGTAAAAAACTTCTGCTTATCATAAGACAAAGAAAAAGTACATGCGGGTGTTTATCTTCTAGCTTGAAAAGTAGGGGTATTTTACTCATAGTGCGCTTTCATATTGGTAAAAATCCAGTATGGCAGAATAAAATGGCGGCCCATTAAAAGGTAAAAGGATAATTACTAAAAAACTACTTATCCAATTCTCCCAAATTTAGCAGAATGTGGGGTACATATACAAAAAGGCGAAATAAAATTTTATGAAATTATTGCTAAAAACTGCTGCTCCAATGTATCTTAACCATTGCACAATAATCAAGTTTGATATAGTGATAAAATGGAAAAATTTAGCGTTTAAGTCAATATAGAGTTTGTGGGGACTATGCAGAGTCATTCAAGATTTATGGCCACTTTTCGATATTATCAGAGGTACATTTGACCGCTTATATTTTTTTAATGCCTCAACATAAATCATTTTAGCATGGTAAAAACTTCCAAATGTGGTCTTGCAACTGCGGTATTTTTCTTTAGTATTCTTTAATAACGGTATATAAAGTAAATAAAAATCCTGAATGCAAATGTTCTCAATTAGTTTAAATGGAACGCCCTGTATATTATTATATTTTGAGATTCTTCTCTTTTTGGCCATTTACATAATATAAGGTTTGTGGGGTCTACAGAGTCGTTCAAGATTTAAGGCCAATTTTCGAAGATATTAGAGGCACATTGGACGTTAAGAGCCACCTATTTTGACTAGAGGGGAAAACAGATGTAAGTAAAACCACTATTCTACGAATTCAAAAAAAAACAAGTTTCACCCATACTACATTGAACTACTTTAAGAATTCTATGAGGATGATTATCAAAGGCGATTATATTTTTGTCACTGGGCACAACAACAAATTCTGAGAGAGCCAAGATTTACTAATTTTGTGTTATTTACTGACAAAGCAACATTCTACAAAATTGGAAACGTCAATAGACATAATTTTCATTACGACGCTACTGAAAAAAAATAGTGATATTCGCACAACTAGTCAAAATAGGTGGTCTTTTAACGTCTGGGGTGAAATCGTTGGAAACTTTGTCATCGGTCCGCATTTTTTTGAAGAAAGGCTTACTGCACATCTATATCTCTAGTTGTTGAGGGAAAACTTTCGAACACTATTATACCAAATCCCTATTAGCGTCCATGATCAAATGAGG
This sequence comes from Kuschelorhynchus macadamiae, assembly GCA_030620095.1. NCBI lineage: Eukaryota > Metazoa > Arthropoda > Insecta > Coleoptera > Curculionidae > Kuschelorhynchus > Kuschelorhynchus macadamiae. The sequence goes on from JAUTXW010001355.1 coordinate 1,780,219, forward strand.
TTTATGCATGACGGTGTCCCAGTTCATCATACGGCTGACATTCATGCATGTCTTACTAAAGAATTTCAAGAACGCTGGATAGGAAGGGGAAGACCCGTTGCGTTGCCGCCTAGATCCCCTTACTTGACAAAAATGGACTTTTTCCTTTGAGACTTTGTTAAAAATTTAGTCTCTCAAATACTTCCGACTACAAAAGAAAATATGAAGGTAAGAGTGTATTTAATGATATTAATTTTAATACATTAAGAAATGTTAGCCTATCTTTTGAAAATCATTTAAATATTTGTGTCGAACAGAACAGTAGTCATTTCAAACATCTAATTAAGTAGTTTTTTCTGTTTTATACGCTTTATTACTTAGTATTGTTTTTATTGTTTTATTTTTTTATTTTTCCATTCTAATTGCTAGACAACTTAACAATTAGTTTAAACTAGTTGTTAAGATGTCCACTCTAAGTTGTAACTAGTTTAAAAGAGTTTTGACTCAATCAGTTTTTGTGTATTCTATATTCATCAAACCCTTGCATGATCTTTCAAAGCGCTTCTCCGATACTTTTCTCGTGATATATTCAAGACTAAAAAACAATTGCATTCATTGTGGTTAGATTGACAAGGAAAAATCTTTTTTGGCATTTTCGCAACTGAATAAAAATAACTAACTTTAAATTAAATGAAGCAAATATTTAATAAAATTACATATCTCAACATGTAGACTATACATGTTGAGATAATTTAGCTAATTTAAAGTTGGATATTTTTATTCAGTTGCGAAAATGCCAAAAACGATTTTTGTTAGCCAATTGCATTCACACATAATTTATCTCGATTATTTCGTAATATCCACTAGTTTTTATTACTAGATCATTGTAATACTATCACTTGTATTTGTAAAATTTTTAGATAAAATCTTTTTTTATTAGTGATAATTTTTATTTTTTTAAATTTTCACTTTGCAATATTTTCTTGTAATAAATTGAGATGTCCACCTCTCATGTTTTCGAAAAGTTGCCATACATCTTGAACGATTCTGTATAGACCACACAAACCGTATACAAAATTAATAGCTAATAAGTGAGGAATCTTAAAATTCAATAATTTACAGAGCATGCTATTTAGATTAATCGATAAAATTTGCATCCAGGATTTTTATTTACCCTGTATACCGTAATCAAAGAATGCTAAAGAACCACAGTTAATTAACGCATTAAAAAAGATACAAGCCGTCAAAGATACGTCTCTTAATATTGAAAAGTGGCCATAAACCCTATATTGGGTGAATGGCCAAAAATGGAGGAATCGGAAAATGAAACAATATACAGGGTGTTCCATTTAAAAAAATGTAAATTTGGTTTGTGGCGAACGTATCCTCAACCCTGCATAATCGAAAATAATTTTAGGTTATAGCTCTCAGCAGTCCTTACAACTTTCGTACAATTTTGTTCTAATTCTCACAATAACCGTGCTACTGGATTTGAACGCACTGTTGGACCACACTGTATATGATTTAAACACAAAATGCCCTTTTTTTTGGGCACTCCACGAACCTGCAAGTCTTTAATTTAGGCAGATTGTGTAATACATAATACGTGGAAATGGTTTGGACTTTTTAAGAAGAGCCCAGCCAGACGATGCAACGTTATGTTTAGATATATCTTAGTCTATAGTTATTTGTAGTAAGATAACACACTGTATAAATATCAATATGTGCCTATTTTCTTTATTATGAGGACAGTTCTGTTAAAAGGGTTTTACCTATTTTTATACCCAAATAACCAGGACTTAACTTATAGGAAATTATTCCGGGTAAAGCAGAATTACACGATTTTTTAAAATTTATTTTTCTTCATATTCATTTTCAATCTATTTTCTACTGTTTCTTCATATACACATACTTTCTTTTTTAACTATGCTTTTATTTGTTGTCAACATTTTATAATTTTAATTATTTTGCATTTCTTTTACGTTATGGGTTCGATCCCCGCTCGTACCATAACTCTTGTTGTTGATTATAAATATATCTAAAAATGTATGTATATAGTCGACAAAAAATTAACGATAACTTTTGTTATTTTTCTCCATAAAAAGATTTTTTCTTCTATTCTAATGAAAGAATTTTACCGACTTTTTTAAACATTTCATTAAGCAACTATTTTGTTTCGCGACAATGAATAGACCAAATTTTACCAGTTCATCCCTGTTTTACACTTTATTTTTGTGTAAAATTTCAACTCCGTTGTATACGTTTTTTTTATGTTACTGATACATTTAATTAGGCCGCCATTTTTATTCACTATCAAGGCTCTACCCCAAAATGTATCTCAATATTAGATTTAATGCTTGCACAAAATTTGAAATTAATCTAATAAGTAGTTTTTTCAGACTGATTTTTTTAAATATTTTATTAGGCCGCCATTTTGTTTTGCCATCTTATATTCATACCAAAATATTACTTGTTCATGTACACTCGATTTTTTTACAAAATTTCAGGTAAATTAGTTTTTTTAGTAATAATTTTTTAACGTTCCACTAGGCCGCCATCTTGTTTTTGTCCGAAATTTGATGAGTAGTTTTTAACCTATGCCGCAATGCACCGAATTGATAAAACATATTGTTTGGCATCTAGGGACGCTAAAACGCGAAGATATGTAAAACCTGCTAGGGTAATTTTTTGAGATTACAAAAATTTTATTTGGCCGCCATTTTGTTCCACCAGTGCTATAGTTTTACTAATTCATCTCTATAATACAATTAGTTATGACATATAATTTGAAATCAGTTCATTTAGTAGTTTTTTTTGGGCTGAATTTCTAAATATTTTTTTATAAATCGCCATTTTATTCTTCCATCTTGTATTCATGCCAAAATTTTACCAGTTGATTCCTACAAAATACTTGATTTTTGTGCTAATTGGATAATTAGGATTTTAAGTAATACATTTTTTTTAATGTTTCATTAGGCCGTCGTCTTGTTCCGGCATATTGGATTTTTACCAAAATATTACCAGGTCATCCCCATATGAGTCTTAATTTTTTATTAAAATTTGAAGTCAATCTGATGAGTATTTTTTAAGCTATGCCGCAAACTGATAGACAGACAGACCGACAGACGGACCAACGGTCTTGATAAAACATATTTTTGGCATCTAGGGACGCCAAAACGCGAAGATAGGTAAAACTTTAGAATATGATTTTTTCAGATTACAAAAATTTTATTTGCCCGCCATTTTGTTCCGCTATCTTTAATTAATACTACAGTTTTACTAGTGCATCTCTATACTACAATAAGTTATGGCACACAATTTTAAATCAGTTCATTAAGTAGTTTTTCAGGCTGAATCTTAAATACTTTATTAAGCCGCCATTTTGTTGATTCGTACCAAAAGTTTACCAGTTGATTCCTACACAATTTGAGATAAATTGGAAAAGCTCTTTTTTAATAATAATTTTTTTAACATTTCACAAGGCTGCCATTTTGTTTTGTCATATTGAATTTTTACCAAAATGTTACCAGGTCATCTCCATATAACCCTTAATTTTTGACAGACCGAAGGAATCGAGAAAATATGTTTTTCGTCATCTAGGGACCCTGAAACGTAAAGATCTGAAAAAAACTGGGAGGGTGATTTTTTCACGATTACAATACTTCCCTTTTATGACGGAAGTAATGATAACAATATATTGTATCTTCCTAATCATCTTCAATACAATTCTAATACATGGTCGGTTTGTGACATCAGTAATTAGGTACACTGCTGGTTTGCTTTAAAGAACAATGATTCTAAGGAAACCGCTTCACTTACGGACAATATCTGTTTAGTATTTACTTGGTACACATCTCATTTAATTATTTTTTATTGTATGATTTATGATAATTACTGTAATATTCATTAAACCACTTATATCCATTGTTTTCTTCCATAATATTTAGAAATAGCAGAAAGGAAATTACCGAGTTCAATGAAATCTAAACGATTCACAATTCGATGAGTGAAATACATTAATAACATCATGAAATGCCGATTTTTAATAGTCAAATTGTGTGATGCGCAATACATCGAAGCATTATGAGTTTTTCATCAAAAGACTTGACAGATTCTGTAAGCGCATGCTTATACCCAATATGCCGACATTTGAGTTCAAGTTTATTTTTAATGGGAGATATTAGGGATACAAAGTCGGTTAAACTAACGGAAAGTTGCGCATGCATACAGTTTGTTACAACTGCGAGGTACGAGCATTGGAAACGGTAATATTAATTTTACTTTTTATTTCAGGCCACCTAGTATTCCCACAATTTGTGTTAACTCCGTCTTAGCAATTAGAGTTAATATTTACTTTGACCTGCTGTAATTATAAAATCGTATTCCGACAAAAGTAACCTATGGGTAATCAATCTATACTGTCCGTCAAAATAGAAAATTATGTTGGTTGTTAAAGAAAAAAATTATATTTTTCTCATTAATATTTTTTAAATATTTTATTTTTATAAACGATAATGATTATGAAAAACTCGTTTGTTGATTGACTAAAGAGGTAATTTACAATACATTAACAAAAGTACAAATTTTTTTAATATCACACTCAGCCAAAACATATTCCATTACAGCTGTCGAGAAACCGTGCAAATATTCTAAGGTCACACATCTCACTTGGTAAATATCTTGTCTCTTTTTCTAATTCGCAGAGTTAATATGCTGTTTCGTTTATATGCTGTTATAAAAGCTTGGCAACGCTGTAGGGATGTCCCAACTTACTCGAAATTTTGGCGGATGTTTCAGCGTAGCTTTTGCGCAAATGTATATTAGATATAAATGGATGTCACAACGATGACATAAATTTAATCATTGTTTTGACAGTTATCTAATATTTCTTTACAGAAATAAAATCCCCTTTAAATTCTATAAAAGTCATATTTTTGTTTTTTCTTTATGTCCCTTCTTTCGGCTGGATGTCACAAAGTTCCAATTTTTATCGGATGTCACAACACCAGGAGGATCAGTATATATATATATATATATATATATATATATATATATATATATATATACAGAAGATATCATGGTAACATTCCTGCAAGTTATAGTGTGCTTTTGCCTCCAAGCTGCATTTTACTTTTTTCTTAAATAATTTAAGAGATTCTATTTTTCTAAATATTTGTGGGAAAAAATTTGGTTTTGATACAAAATTGAAAGCTTTACCAAGGTTGTTCTGGGGGCAAGAAGTAAAGTAAGATTTGATCTAATAAGGCACAGCTCTGATTATAACAAAGACATACTTAAAAAAATACTGCCTCTGAGATCAATTTTATTCTAATTTTGATAATACTAACGTATGTTAAAACAGCAAGTCTTATGCGACCACTATGATTTCGAAAAGGAATGGCTGTTGCAATGTGTATTCTTTTCGTAACCACGCACCCGAAGCAAGAAATATCAGCAGATATCTGTAATAATGGTTTTAAAAGTGACTACAGAATCATTTTTTATCCATAACATTATCTTTTTATTCAAATTATACCGAGTTGAATTTTTTTTTGTTCCTCATGTATTTTAAGTTATGTGGCTAAAATCTGTATAAAACTTTTAAATCTCTTTTATTATGGCTTAAAGTTTCTTATATGTGTATATATATATATATATATATATATATATATATATATATATAATTATAACTTTTTGTATTGTAACCTAGTTTTACAGTGTATGTTTTTTACTTGATTTTTCCAATAATTAGACACTAGTAATCTTATTATTTAGATCCTACTTTGTTGACAAGAACTATATGCCATTTTAACAATAAAGTATGTTTGGATTTATTACAGTTATTACACTAATAAGGTATTATAAAAAGTTTGGGGTTCCGTGAAACTTCCTTTAATATTTGAATATATTTTTGTGGACATCATCAGGAACCTTTTTTGTGTACTAAATGGTCATTATTTAAGCATTAACGTTACTGAGTTTATCCCATATTTAAAGCAAAAAGTTGTTTTTGTATTGTAATTATTTTGTAAAGTCTATTCAAATTTAAGAAGCAGTGCATGTAAACAAGATTGGTGGTGCGAGAAATAAGTCTTTTCAAAGTTCGCTAAAAACTTATCAACATAATCGGCCACCTGTATTTAAAGGCCTATTGCTCAAACAACCACTCTTGTTTACATGTACTGCTTCTTGAATATGAATAGACTTTACATACTTTACCGTGACTATTAGAGGTATTTTTAATAAACTTCATGTAGGGTGAATCAATAATTTAGTAACAAGTTATTATATATTAAAAAAAATGTTGGTTAGTTCTTCCTGTTTGTCTCGGCTCAGACGGCTTAACCCATTTATCGAACCAGAAAAAAAATGTTTGGATCTGTTTTTAGGTAAGTAATATTGGATCGATAAGAAATTATAAAGTCCAACCTCTTTCGTCTGTATTATTAAAATTAGTATGAACAACCCAACCAATTAATAAATAAATATGCATTAATTACGCTTTTACCTTGTATAGATCTCCAATACACCTCGGAATAATAATTTAGGTCGATTAAATATTTTATATTTTCAAAACAACTTACGAAACCGGAAATATGTCTATGTAAAAATTGGTAAATTGGAAATATACAAATTTGGCTCTCGATTTTTGACCCACCCGCATTTTATGAGGTAAGGTGCAATAGCAAAAAAAGTCTCCTTATAGGAGCGATAACAACATATTAACGTAGGTTCACAAACAACTTTTGAGGTTCGAACTATGACTATAAAAAAATTAGTAAACTGGGAATATACAACTTCTGACCTTCGATTTCTAACTCATCCTGTAGTTTGAGAGGTATGGTGCAATCGCAAAAAAGTTTCCTTATACGCACGATAACAACATATTAAAATATGAAAGGAAATTTCACGGATTACGTTTAATTTGTGCCATGTCCTTTGCAGGTATAGTACAGTTCATCTGCGAACAATTTTTAAAGAGAGCGAAAGAATACCACAATTCATTTAGCAAAGACTCAAGTCTATATAATGCACAAAAAAATAAGTTTAAAAATAAAAATACAAAACAATAAAAATAAAAAAACTATAACTTAAAAAATACACTGAAAAGTAACAAAATAACGTTTTAAACGACCTTCAAAATATGACGTATGCAGTCGGTGTCAAAATATTTGAATACTACGTACAGGGTAACTTTTAGAGATATTAAAAAATATTGTATACAAAAGGTCTATGGTTTTATCGGAACCGCCAGGACTTGCTAAAAAAGAAACAAATGACAATTGGAAAGTAAAAAAAACGAGTATCGACTTTCTTATCTTAAATAGAACACCCTGTATAAGATTATTCCAATAAATGAGCATCCTCTTTCTGATTATAAAAACACCAGGTATGATATCTTTATCTTTAAATACAATCGAGAAATTTGACAAAATCCACAAGTATAAGAATGAAAATGAAAATACACATAAGTAAATAGAAAGGAAGACACTGCCTCTTATGGCAGGGTTCTTGTCAATTTTCGCTGTCGATTTAAACGATAAAGGTATCAAATTTGGTATTTTTATAATTAGCAAGCAAATGCCCATTTATTGAAATAAAGGTGTTCAATTTAAAATAACAAAGTCAATGCTCTTTTACTTTCCAATTGTTATTTGTTTATTCTTATAGCAAATCTTGACGATTCGGAGAAAGCCATAAAACTTTTGTATAAAATATTAAGGCTTGTAGACCCCGTTTAAAAAAATAATCAGACACCATGTGCATGTATTTCATTTTAGTTGCATGATCTAATACCTCAAGTAATATAAATTACAGTTTATTTGTTTGATGACCACTTCAATGTAAAATTTTAAGGTCGTTTAGAATGCTATGTTTTATTTTTCTCAAAATAATGTGTGTATTTATTATTACATTTTTTAAATTTTTATTTTTAAACTTATTTTTTCTATGCTTACTTTCATGTTATTTGTTTTCCTATTTTTAATTATTATAAATAAGTAGACACAATTTTTTTTACATATTCTGCTTTATTTCTTAACTATATCATCGGGGTTTAGAACTGTTCAAATTTTAAGATTTTTTAACTGAGTAGTGTTTTATTTGAAGTTTAAAAGGGACAGTGCAAACACTTTTTTCAACGATATATTGCTATTCAATATATTATATGTTCACCATCACAACTTCATTATATAATCTCGTTAATAGCACTTTCTATACAAGTAGCTAAAGCAATTTTTCCGATATTCACGTTTCTCCGTATATTTTCCATAACTGCGCAAGCCTTTTATTCATTTTTGAATTTTATTTATCGCACATTATAATGGACCTATTGTGAATTCGATCGATCAAAATATCACAGAAGTAAAATAATATACACTAACTTAGGTATTGAAACAATCAGCATTAAACTAGCAAGCAGCAATAAAAAGATGAGAATGGGTCAATTCGCAGCCAGGCCATATTCCTAAAAGAACTGCGAAAAGCGGAGAAAAACTCAATGACATCATTCTTAATAATCTTATATGTATATTAAAAGAAATTATATTTATCACATCTAAGCACTGTAAGGGTCCATTCAAATCTTTGAAAAAGAGATCTAGAGAAAAAATTAACCTATGCTATATTTGTGACATTTCACAAAGAACTCCATACTAACTGTGCCATATTCCAGAATAGACCTCACCAGGGAACAGTAAAGGAGTCTATGGGAATTACATGAAACTTCTCTATAATTACGAAAAATAAAACCTGAAATTTTAAGAGCACTATCACAGATTACACTGATATGCTCATTAAAGTTTAACTTCCTATGAAATGGGATACCCAGAGTCTTTAAATTTTCTAAACAAGTCACGCCATATTCTTTAATTTCATATATATATATATATATATATATATATATATATATATATATATATATATATATTTATATTGTCGTGTTTCCTACTACCCTGAAGAAGCTAACTGAAGACCATTAAGTGTAGCCCAGGTAGAAAATCTGTTTAAATCATCTTGGATCTAGGGACTCAAGATAACATTTTAAATCTTGACATCATCTGAGAACATTTTTAATTTCTAGTATTTAAAATTCTCATTAATATCATTCACCAAAAGTTTGTGACACTCCGAAAACAACATTTATGGCTTTAAAAACATAACTATCAATTTTGACATTCGGCGATATACCCTCAAGATAACGTTTAAACCACCAAGCCATTAAGTGAATTAAAGCCGGATGCTTCAGTCGAATGCCTTGGAGAAGTCTGTGTAAACAGAGTCAACTTGACACCTCTTCTCCAAAGCACCTAACAAGTCTGACTGATATACTACCAAGTTAGCAGTTGTAGACTTGTTACGCAAAGCCCCATGTTGATGTTCAATAATATTTTTTTCGCACTGAATTACCTGCTTTTAATGTAGGTGCATTGAAGCCACCTTTCCAGATATCCGGGAACACACGCTCACCTTAAGACCTATTAAAAAGTGTGGAGATTGGCCCAGTTACAGAGTACACTTTGATAAAATAATTAAGAATACCATCAAGTTCGGCTGAGAGTTTAGAAGGAAGACATCTAGCTCTAAGCCCTGATAACCGAATATAATCTGAATTCAAACCACTTTTTTTAGTCAATATGTGCTATTCCTTATCGATAATAGCACACTTTAGTTTAGGACTAAAGCGGTGTTTAAAGTTAGTGCCCACACTCCTTTTTAGGGAAACAAATGTATTGACACCCTCATAAAAAGTACAATAAAATACATTGACAATATCATTAAAGTTTATAGATCTAAGAATATTTATCCAATCTGCAGAGGCAAATTAATTATTTAAGCTGCTGCAATCGGTTTTTTTTAAATCATAATAAAAACCGTGCAATTCCGTACGTACATATTTCAAATGAATACCCAATGTGATGTACATATTGTGAAATGGTCAAAACTCCAGTCAAATCCGTTCAATAGTTGAAAAGAAAATGGTGAACAAAAACACATACAGACATACAGGTCGAAATCCGAACCTCCTTTTTTGAAGCCAGTTAATAAATATAGCCATCATATTTAACTAACCTCTCTGCGCTTCCTCTAAAAGCGTTTTCTCTTCGGTAGCTGCGTTCATGTCGTCTCTTCTTATGGCAGCTGAAACATGCTGCCATAATTTCTCAGATTCGTTTTCACCCTGACTGTCCAAAGGTACAGTGTATCGAGTAAGTCTCTGCTTTCTCACCGCCGGTGTTGATGAGAATAATACTTGCACTTCACCAGTTCTCTTATCTTTTATATGTATGGTACCGTCCCAGTATCCGTCTAACGTAGCTAACGTCTCTTTGCCCAGTTTTAATCGTCCTGAGATACAGTTTGTTTGCTCAGTGCCACCCAGAAAAGGCTGAAATAAAACAAAACGGTAAATTCACCTTTACCTACAATTTCCCCCGTACAAAATTTAACTGTTTATAATAAATGGTCTATATATGCATATAATTATTTGGTAATAACTTTATAAAAATTCTATAAGCTGTAATTTATTTAAATTTTTTTAAGTTCTTTATTTATTATTATTATTATTGCTATTTATTTTTCACAGCATTATTTACCTAGTATACAAAATATATATGATGTCCTTTAGTATTTTCCTCCATAAAAAGAAAGTTTTATCCAGGAAACGGAATTTTACCAAATATTTAAACGTTTTCTAAGGCCACCATTTTGTTTTGCCACAAAGGATTTACACTAAAAATTTACCAGCCTATCCCTGTTTAACACTTTTTGAAACTGAATTTTTAAACATTTCATTTGGCCGTCATCTTATTCTGCTTGGATTTACACAAACATTTTACCAGTTTATGCCTATATTACACTTTATTTTTGCACACATTTTGAAGTTCATTCGATAACTAGTTTCTTAATAATGATTTTTTACATATTGTGACGCAACCATTTTCTTCCTGCAAAATTGTATTTTTAGCAAAATGTAACCATTTTAACCCCCGTTATGACCCTTGGTTTTTGACCAAAATTTGAAGTAAATCGGATAAGCAGTTTTTGAGCTATGCCGCATACAGAGAGATTGACAGAACGACAAACTGACGGAAATGAGATAACATGTTTTTCGGGGTTCAGGAACCCGAAAACGCACAGATCTGCAAAAATCTCGGAAGGTGATTATACAATACTTCATTTTTAGGAAGGAAGTAAAAAATGCATATTACAACAATAAATCATTATATCTGTACTAAATGATAAAATTTTTAAAAATCAAAAAACCAATTGTAGGGTTGCTTAAGAAGTTTTTTTTTAATAATTGATAAAAACAAAAGACTATCAATTTTACAAGATATCACCATAAGTTACATTTTTTAACATGGGGCACCCTATATATTATATGTCCCTCAAAAGAGCCTCTTCTTGCAGATTATAAATATATCTGGTTTGAAAACTTTACCTTCAAAGACACCCTTGAAATTTAAGAAAAACCGTGACATAAGAGACAGTGTGTTAGAGACGGAAAAAGACTATTATATACTGGAGTCGATGACAGAGTTTCTCTAAAATTTCACGATTGTTTTTAAAGATGAAGGTATCAAAGCTAGTATATTTATAATCAACAAGAGGCCAATTTTATGATCATATAATATACAGTCCATTTACCTTTAAAAAATGGTAGCCTGTTTTTGTGGATTTAAGACAACAAATAAAAACTTCCTTTTATTCACAGAGTACCGACGTTTCGACCTTTATTGGCCCTTTATTAGGGCTATTCCAACAACAGATTTTGTCAGGAATATTGAAAATGTACGCCACTAGTGCACCATTATGACAAAACACATAAAACTATATCCATGAAACAAAGACATAGTAAAACATAATATACCCATTCACAATCGAGTGTTGACCGATATTATTTTCTTGTTTGAATAGCCTTGATAAAGGCCCAATAAAGGTCGAAACGTCGGAATTTTCTGAATAAAAGGAGGTTTTATTTGTTGTCCTGAACCCACAAAAAGAACCTACTACTTTAAAGAATATAAAGACACTATACTGCTAAAGAGATTTTAAAAAATACTTATGGAGATATCTTGCAAAATTGATAGTCTCTTGTTTTTTGAGTTATTAAAAAAACTTGTTAAGTGACCCTGTAACTTGTTTTTTGGCTCATATGTCTTTAAAACTAAAGGAGATACGACAGGTTAAAATGTTATGAAGAAAATTGATCGCAGTTATTCGGCAATAACTACTAAATTTCTTTGGTGTATATTAATTTTAATAATATAATCATTTATTGTTTTTTAGTTTTTTTTTTAAATTAATTTTTTTAATTTAAATAAAAAAATTGTCATGTTGCACCTTCCTAAAGAAAAGGCAGGGGATCCTTTGGAGTCTGATTTTTTTTTCAAATCTACACGTTTCAAGATCCCTATAACCCGAAAAATACGCTTTTTCATTCCACCAGTCTATCTCTTCGAGGCTTAGAAAAAAACTACCAATCTGACTTCAAATTTTGCCCAGAAATCAAGTGTTAAATTTACGGATGAATATAGTAAGATATACATATAAATCCAATATGACTGAATAAAAATGGAGGTCTAATAGAATGTTTGAAAAATCAGATTAAAATACTACTTGCTCATTTCGTTTTAAATTTTGCACAAACATCAAATGTAATATAAGGATGAACTCGTAAAATTTTGTATCTAAAACCCTATAAGAAATATTTAGAAAGACCATCTGCATGGAACAACATCAAATTATAGTTGTGGTCTTATGGTAAACGTGGTGTTAGCATAAATTAATCGAAATGTCTAGTGTGTTTTAAATAAAGTTACAGTCTTTGTAAAAAAGTGTTTGTTATAAAGTGATTCTAAAACAATATTATTATTTTCGTATTTTAATTAATGGATTTTTAGTGTTACCAAATTTTCACGTAAAATAAAAAAAAAGACACCTAGAAAACTGGTATGATCATAGTGTAGTTTTATTTTACAAAAGAAGCAAATTTTTCAGAAAATCATCGGGAATATGGCAGTATCCGCAAACATCTCCAAAGCTTAATTAGGCTTTATGCTCATATAGACTAAACTAACTCTTTCTGTTTAATTTTATCTATACAAACAGAAATGCAGAGAGATTTTAAAAATAACCTAAATATAATAAATATTCTAGTCACTTGGTTTAAAAAAATTAATTACGCTTACCTTAAGCTTAAATTCGATTTCAGTAAAATAGCCTGTTTTTTCACAGTCGATAGTGACTTTGCCACCGAGCTCCATTGTTAGCGTGCCCATCAATATTCCTTTGCAATGAGCATAAGGTACTGTCAGTTTATAGTCCTCGCCTCGAGGAAGTAGGGTTAGAATTGCGGTACCATCCAAAATAGCTGATGTTGAATTCCCGTAGAATTTCGATCTAGCTAAGATACTGGCAGTAATTGCGAATCCATCTTGTCTATTAGTTACGTAAAATGCTGAAACCTATAATATACAACATAGAACTATGTAAATACACAGTGCACTGAAAAAAAAATGAGGTGGTTAGCTCAACCAAATTCGGGATGTTTTTCTTACAAGAAATAATGTTTTGAGATTGCAGCAATTCAGCTTTCAGGCTGCAAAGGGCACAAATGACGTCATATTTGCGTTCCTTGAAAAATTATATTTCAGCCTTAACGAGAAGGAGGTAGCTACAGCAGTGTACTGCTATTATCAAAAGCCTTTGACTGTGTGAGTCACACTATACTGTTGCTAAAGCTAGAGAGAATATTATTTTTGGTGGTATTTATGTGTCACAACAGCGTACGTTGGATTCCAGTGTCCCGCAGCGATCAGTTTTGGGTCCTATTTTGTTTTTGTTGATCGTTAATGGCATCAACATCAGAGGCCAGTTCACCCTTTTCGCGGTTGACGCTACTATACTTTGGCATGACAACATTGCATGACTTAGTGGAATCGTCAACTGTGATATGGATATAATTAAAACTTGATATGAAATAAATTACCTTTAAACATTTATAAAACATCTCTTTTGGATGTGACTTTGGTGAAATTCGACTAGAGGCTAGTGTCCTACAAAATATTACTGAAAACAAATTTTTGGGCCTTTACATTGATAGCTCCTTGAAGTTTTAACAAAATATTAAATCATTGAAATCTAAAATGTTATCAAACGTAGCAAACTCTATCAGAATTACATCAAATGAGCTTGATAGTAGCAGATCCAATAAGATCCAAATATTTCCCATTGAGTCACACTTACGATACGGTGCTTATTTCTTAGGTATTTGGTCTGGACAGCATTTTCAAAGTGTTTTTGTTTTGCAAAAGAGAGCCGAAGTATATGTTTAAAGCAAAAGTCCGAGATTCATGCAGGCCTCTGTTCTTGGGGCATAATATTTCTGACATAAATCGATCGGAAACTATATTTCATTTTTTTCCACTAAGATCTCCTGTCAAAAGCAAAATCTGAAAATTTTGAATGCATCCCGGGACCAAATTTACAATACTTCCAATAAAAATTATTATTCTTTTGAGATCCAAAAGTGAATTTGAAAGCGTAAATATAAGGATACAAGATGTTTCTACCTGCAAATTGAGCATATACGGCAATTTGCAAGTAAAATAGTGTAGCTGATGAATCTTTCTCCGCGTGATCCATTTTCACTCAATTTTGAAGTTCTTCTCTTCACATATATAAATATGATCAATATAACAACTGGAAGATTGTCAATTCCTCTTTGAAAAAATTTCCTCAGAAAAATGTCCAATTTTGACAGTGAGGGATATTTAAAATTCTTATAAAACGAAAAACTTTTAAGGAAAAACAAAATGCTCATTAAAAGTAGGCATTTAAACATTTCCAGAGATACTAAATATCAGCTAAATATAAAGCAATATCATAATTTATAAGATTTTTATTTGCAGTAGATCATCAAATTTATTATATAAAAAATAACAATATGATTCCAATATGAAAGATAAGACCATACGGACAAAATGACTAAACACTTATTTATGAAAACACGATTAAATACATAAATCTAAAAATATTAAGCAAAAAAATCAATAATTTTTCCATATTTAGAAGAGTTTACAGGTAAAAACTAATTTAAAATTTTTCAGATATTGGCAAATAATATTTTAGCAGATATTGGCAAAAAACTAATTTTATTGCAACTGTTTTGCAGTATTTTGTTGCTCTTGCAGAGGGTTTAGCAACAAGTACAAAAAATAGACAGACTTCATAATTTATTTTTCTTAGGTTTGACCCAATAAAAAACACGTTTTTTTAAGTAGATACCGAATTGATGGCAGCCTCCCCACCCCCTTTCGGGGGGTGAATGCCGCACATTTCATGCAAAAAGTAAACAATAAACAGTAAAAAATGTATAATTTTCCACCAGGCCATAAAAATACGATCATTCTATGAAAGAACAACTTACTGGAGGGTGATGGGAGACTTGCTCAGCAAGGTAAAATGTCTTGGTACCATCAGGATGCAGCCAATAGCATCTAAAATTTTCTCCTAAAATGGGATTGTATGGCTTTCTAAGTCCTTTTGGTTTCTTATATAATCCTGACAAATACCATTTGACAACCTGTTTCATTCTTGTAAAAGCATCATCTTCAAGGACCGCTCTAGAAATTGAAGGGTCAAGAAATGATTAATTACTAATAAACTTAATATAAACTAAATTACAGGGTGACCCAAGACTGACGGTAAAAAAAAAAGAAACAGTAAACTCCAAGTTAAACTAGGACTTATTTTCCTATGAAAATATGTTCTAAAATACACCCTTTGGAAAAACAGCTTAAATCATTTCGTCGTTTTGTATTATGTATTGGAACCATAAAATTAGGCTTATTAAGGAACTTTTTTATTTACAATTAATTAAATTATAGAATTAATGTTTACAAAAGACATGTTGGAAGCATCCCTCTCTTGCTGCAACACGACATACCATTCTCCGCCTCATGGAAAATTTAAACCTCTGAAAAACACCTAGACTATTTCTGAGAGTTTCAAAGCCATTTAAAACTCTTTCTAGAAGAACCCCAACTGTCGGTACTTATGAATAAACTAATGACTTTAAATCTCCCCAAAAATTAAAAATCCATTCGATTATAATCTGGAGATCCAAGTAATAAGGCTGCTGCTCCTCCTCTTCCAATCCACCGGTCGGAATATAAAACATCTAGAAATTCTCCAATATTAATACTAAAATGTGATATGGCACCATTATGCAAAAGCCATCGTTCATGACGTGTTCATAGAGGCACATCTTCGCTCAGAGGGAGCGATAAAACACCAAAGCAAAGATTTGGCAAATCAAAAATAAATTACTATTATGAGGTATTTTTCTAGTATACAACGCATTGATAGCAAAACTCTTGTGAATACTTGGGAGTACTTATTTCAAAAATTATATTTAAAACGTTTAATAAAAATGACTAAATATTAAAAGTAATAGAAACTTACTGTGTTAAAATATCTACATGATAATAAGAGTCGGACAGTTTATCGAGAAATGATCTGGGTTCCAAGATAAAAGTGGGCAAGACAACTTTGCTTAAATCCATACCAGGGCGAACTTGCTTTACTAAGAACCAAATAAGAGATTTATGCTCCTCGGCCAATTCTTCAACCTAAAAAAACAGACTTACACAATGAGGAAAACAAAATTAATAAAATTCAATTATTATTAATTTATTATACTGCCCAAAGACTTCAATGTAAATATTGACAATGGCAATAACAGTAAAAACTATATATAATATCAACTGGAAGAAAGCATATAATCTGACCAAACTTAAACTAATATACTATAATAATCCCTAGACTATAATAGTTTTGCTCTATAAGATAATATTTTTATTATTTTGTAAACCTATAAATTGAAATTATAGTCTTAAGATTCTCAAGAAGAGCATAATCATATTACAACAAAACAAAAAGGACTTTTTTGATAATGGTTTCATAACTAGCAATGTATATTGTATATGTTACCTCTACTTCGGATCGACAGTTTCATGCACAGAGGTGATTTAAAGAAACCTTTTTAAGTGCTTTATTTATAAACACAACAGAACTTAACATTAGTATTCCAGGTATGGCAAGTATTTTGTGTGTTTTAAAAAGCTTTCTATTAGACTCAAAAATACGTTAAAATGTTAGAGCGGAGAGATTAAAATCAATCATTAAACTTTTAACTCGAGACGGATATAACATGGTCAAACTTTATAGAAAATATTGTGTACTGATTAAACTATCGATGTTCGCGTAAAGAATAATCGTTCTACAATAAAACGTCCTGTAACTGGTACATTGAAGAGCTGCTTTCAATTAAGCGCGAACTTGACAGATTGTATTGGCTGCAGAAAAGTTGCTCCAATGGTTTGGCTACATTGGAGTATAGGAATACAATCTAAATAGCAATTAAAGACAAACAAGAAACAGTTTTTTGCAAATAAAATTAAAAATTTTACTAATAAGAGCAAAACCATTTGGAATATTGTCAGTTGCAGTCTGAATAGAGGTGAAAAACTACGAAAGACATCCAACTCAATATTGATGGGAAAATCGCAACCGAACCTGAACACAATGCTGAGGAATTTGCTGGGTATTTTAGTACCGTATCCATTACGAAATTGGCAGATAAGTATAGTACGGTCAGTCAACGTTGTACCTTGACATCTTATTCTTTAGGGTAAATAACGAGGTGACAAAGTATCAGGTAACTGATGTTATAAATAATTTAAAAGCTACTAAATCATCTGGGTTTGACGAAATTAACTTAAAATTGTTAAAATCTATACAATGTTTGATATTAGAACCGCTAACAAATCTTATAAATCATAGTGTTAGAAAAGGAATATTTCCGAAAATATTAAAAACTTCCATCAAAATAAGAATAGTCATGATAACATAGAAAACTATAGGCAGATATCGCTACTGAGTGTCTTTTCTAAGGTGTTAGAAAAAGTACTTTGTAATAAAGTGGTTGACTTCGTTAGTTCGCTAAAAGTGCTTAACACATGCCAACACGGATTTTTTCCAGTTGGATCATTAGAAACGGCAATTTTCAATGTTCTTAATTATGTGTGTGTGTGTGTGTGTTTCATGGCACTGGTTTAAACCAAATAGCCAGCATCTCTCTTTTAGCTGAAGTTTCCCAAGAAATTCAATCCTTCGAAATTACAAAGCATGACAAGCTTTTCAGGGTTTTACAAGTCACAATATATATAATATGGTAGAAGCCTAAATAAGAGACCAAAGTTGTATGTAGTTATAAGGATAATTTTTTGATTTCTTTCTTTTTTTGTTCCTTTCCTTTTTTTGAATTATCAAACAACGTTTTCATAATATCTTCATATCTCCTACACTCAAGGATACAATGTTCTAGATCTCCCATCTCACCACATTCACAAATATATGTTGGTTTTGTAAACCAATTCCTTTCATATGTTTAGTGTAAAAACTTCTAATACGGGATATTATTCTGATGAAATTTTTATTGGTTTCTCTATGGGACTATGTTCTTTTACCTATGCTTGGAAAATTCATTTTATAATTAAGTCCTTTGTTTGAATTTTCATGTAGCGCTTGCCAATTTTCTTATAGTTTCAACAGTATTGATTGGGGAAAATATGTTGTATCTCTGTTTTCGAATTTATCGGTCGCGTTTGACACAGTAAATAGGCGATTACTGCGTTCTAAGCTATATAACATGGGTATTCGGGGTTTATTACTAAACTAGATTGATTCTTACATGACTGAGAGAGATATGGTGAAAAAATACGGTGGTTATTTTTCTGAACCGAAGTCATTAAGACTGGGCGTTCTGCAGGGCTCCGTTCTCGAACCTTTATTGTTTATTCTATACACAAATGGCCTGCAACATCATGTCAGAGGCGATCACATAGCTATGTATGCCGACGACACAACAATTTTAGGCAATGCGGCGAATATGTGTGAGTTGAGTGAGAAAATAAGTGCAGTCCTAAGTGATACGGGAACTGGTGTAGAAGCAATGATCTAATACTCAATGAACAACAAACAGTGTATATGAATTTCTATAACAGAAAACCAACATCTTCACATTTTGTTCTTGAAAATGATTTGACACTTGCAAAGAATACTAAGTTCTTAGGGGCTATAGTAGATTTCTCATTGTCGGATCACGTCGACCATGTTTGCTCTAAATTAAATTCGGCTTGTTAAGTCCGTTCTTGATCAAGATAGTCTACTGACAATTTGCTATTCTTTCGGATATAGTTTTATGTCCAACAATGTAATTTCCTAGAAAATACAAATGATCGTATTTTTCTGTGACAAAAAAAAATATGGCTGATTTTTAACCCACAACCACGAGAAAGCTGTCGAAATACCTTTGTTTTCAGAAAAGTTTTAACTCCCTTTACTTTATATGTACGAATGTGTCGTATATGTGAATAACATTAAAACGCTGTTTTCAGGGTTAGGCTTGGGCAATTATAGGACTAGGGGTAATTTTCTTTTGGAAGTGCCTAGACACAAGACGACCATGTATAAGAGTTCGCCAATATACAATTGTGTAACTTTTTTTAATTCTTTACCGCATGAAATACGATCATTGAATGGCAACGAATTTAATAAGCCAGCCAAAGCGTTTTTTATAAAAACAACTTTTTATTCAACACAAGAATATAAAATCATAAAATTTTAAATTTTGAACATCTATTAAGTGTGATATAAAGATTATCTGGTACAAATTGTGGTACAAATTCAAGACTAAGAAACAAAATGTCGGCCAAATAAAATCAACATAAAAAATATTCTTATTCAATTGCCTTAATATCTTTCAGCAAAATTGAATATGATACAGGGATTAACTAGTTCGAATTCGAAATGACGATACAAAATGGCAGTCTAAAAAAAAATCAGTATAAAAAATCAATTTATTCTAAATCATGTCCAAAAAATAAGTATGGCATCGGTAGAAAGAAAATGGTAAAACATTGGTACGATTCCCATATGATGGAGCAAAATTGCGCACAATAAAATTTTTGAAAAGACAGTATATTACATGACTATGTGCGGAACTAAAATAGGTTACACTTTTCTATTCCTAATGAAAGAAAAGATTCAGAACGGGTAAAGGAAATTTACCGCTTATTCTAACAAATGTCGTTTATTCCTAATATATTATTTAATAACTTAAATGACAATAGGCTAAGGCGTAATAAACATTTAATTTATTTCTAACGGCGATTTTAAATTAATGATAGCCTAGTAAGTACTATTTAGTTTCCAAGCAACATAATCAACGTTGAAAATCTTATTAAAGCCCCCTCAATTTTTTATATGCTAGGTTTATTTAGCTGTATCTTCAAATCAGGCACCTGACGTTTATTACAAAACACCACATAGTATGTTTTTATGCTGTTCAACCCTTTTTATACCTGTTTCGTGTAAGCCTCCAAAATAGCGTAAAGAAAGAGGTTGGAAACGCCTGCATAAGCGTTTTCAAACGCTTCCACCAAGTTATTTGCTGCACCTACAAAGTTGTCTCCACAGTCAGAGAGCAAAGAACTGACCATCCCTCTTCGATCGGACCCATTAACCATCAGAGAGTAGCTAGAAAAGTAATGTAACCGCCCTATATGGAGGAGATAA
This sequence comes from Kuschelorhynchus macadamiae, assembly GCA_030620095.1. Classification (NCBI taxonomy): domain Eukaryota; kingdom Metazoa; phylum Arthropoda; class Insecta; order Coleoptera; family Curculionidae; genus Kuschelorhynchus; species Kuschelorhynchus macadamiae. The sequence continues at coordinate 1,800,844 of JAUTXW010001355.1, forward strand.
ATCATTCATTTAGGTTGCAAAGAAGTGACATTTACTCTAAATCGTTTTAAACATTTTGACACGATGCTACGGATCAATTTCTTTCCACCAGTAATCCAAAATCAAATAGGAAAGATTTTGTATACCACAGTGTAAATATTTGCGGCGAAAATTCGATAATGTCAATCGAAGTTGACGGGGTAGTAATATAGGCTTTTAGTTTAATTACAATACGGAATTGGTAAGGTGACTGCCCATCCTGAGTATTCCATGGGTATTAACGAAAAGAGACAGTTTATGCAAAGGCTTGAACAACGCCCTGATTTTGACAAACTGTCAATTTATTCGCCAAGGCATGTGTTTTGAACATCCTTTTTACATACATTCAACGAGAATTTAAGTCTAGTTCTGTAACCGCCTAAAGTAAAGTATCTGATTTAACAGACCTAATAATCTTAAAAACTTCAAACAATAACAAACATTTTTGAGATCTATTGGATTGAAGAAAATATTTCCAATAAAATTTGGAGGGCATGACATGAATCAGTGGGGCTAAAAAGTACTACTGATTTCTCTTCCTTAAGGGAATAGGATTTTGTGGCCAAAGATAATTGGGTAAGGAAAGCCATGAGGAACTCTTCCAGCACAATGAAATTTCTGTTAACCTAGAGGAAAACAATCTGACATACACTGTTGGCATTTCTGAATATGCTCTTAGAACTGACTGAATCAGCTATGCACATAAGACAGCAGTAGAACTCAAGTCGGGATTAAGTCACAGATTTTAAGGGTGCTATTTTGCTTTTAGTACAAACTAAAAAAGTAGATATCTGATTCTGAAAATCTACAAGACGAAAATAGACACACAGAGCATACTCAATGCTTGATGCATCCCCAACGTCATGTAACTGCGATGGAAACAGTAGCAAGGACTTTTTAACGTAGATAAAAGTGGCAATTCTGATTTATAATGTTTTCACTGTTCTACTACATTAGAGGAAGCAGTATCATCCAATCGAGCCCTTGAGTCCAAAGTAGCAGCAAGTGCTTTAAAAGAAAAATAATTGGAGACAGAAACCCCAGATATACTTGCTACCTCCGACAAAATAGAACGTTTGGTACACTCTGTGCTTAAAACCTTCATTTGATTCGAAAAGATATTATTTAGAGGACACCAATGGAGACCTACACCTTAAAATAATTATTATGGTCAGAATTTGATAATAAGGGAAGGAGATATCAAAATTTGATAAAAAGTACCTTTTTAATAAAGTAAATTGTAATTATTAAGAGCTAAGAGCTAAGACAAAAAAGACGCCGTCAGTAGCATACTTGTCGGGACATCAGAAAAAAAAAACAAAACAATTGTAGAAACTTTAAAAGTCTAAATTTTAAATCTGCGTCTTTTTCTAAAACTTTTTTGTTAGTACACTGATATATTGATTTCCGATATATAGCGCGTGTATTAGTAAACGAATGTTTTTTCTTTTAGTGCCTTGTTTTGGAATATATGGTTTAAAATGATAACATTTTTTTATATCTTTGATATCTTATATTAAATCATAACTGCACACAAGTCAGAAGTGCCTAATAAACGTTTTTCATTATTTAAGAAAAAAGTCCCAAAACCATTAATTAAAAAAATATATTCTACTAAAAGACACGCTATACCCCAGAAAGCAGTATAGCAACAAAAAATATGGTACAAATAACCAAAGAGTGTTAGAAATAAACGTAGATTTAAAATTTAGAATTTTAAAGTTACTACAATCGATTTGCCTTTTTCTTGGCGTCACGGCATCTATACTGTACGGTGTCGATTTTATTTAGCTCGTACTAATTACAATGTACTTAAATAGTTACTGTTTATCAAATTTTGATATCCCCGTTAATTTCCGATACATTGACGTTTGAAGTTGAACACCCTGTATATCTCAGTCGCAAGTATAGTAATCAACTTGATGCATATAAGAAACGCGTCTTAGAAAAAGGCGTACTTTTGAAATCTGGGGTTTTTAAAGCTTTTGCAATGGTTTTGCTTTTTATTAGCGTTGCGACGCACGCCTACAGTGGTGACGATAGTTAACTTTCACAAAAGTCATGTGATATTGTTGCGATCAAAGGCAACCTGGATGATATAAGTGGAGTGCAGTATTTTACAAAATGAGATGAAGATTTTAACTGAAATCCCATTTAAAAAGCAATGTGGTTAAAACATATTTAACATTTGAATTAAATTAATTAATTAATTAAGAAATTTATTTACATCACTGCAGTTGAGTTTAAACACTAAGAAAACAACTGTCTTTTATGGAAGTTAGTGACTATAGTAAAGGCAAAACCCGTTTTGACACTTTAAAATTTGTAACTGTTCCGTTTTCTTATTAATTTTGCCAATTTATTTTTTTTTATTTTTCTTAAACATTTGAAGTTAAACTTCGGGGCCACTATTCGGGTATTCCATTTAAATCCCTATAGCAAAATTGGTCAAATTTGGAGCGCGACTGTGCGCTGTGTATGTTGATGGTACGAGAGCAATAAGTACGGACTAATACATTTTTTCGATTTGTTTTCTTTTTATATACCAGATCAAGACGAATCCCCTCGCTGAAAAATGTTGTGAACCGCATATATTCGATCCTGTAACAAGACCTTGCAGAACTCCGATACAGAGAAAATCTGGTAAGATCCTTTTTGTGCTAGGGATTTCTTTCAACGCCTTAATTACTTTTCCCTAAATAAAATAATTAATGGCCTTTTTAATCAAAGGACATCGCACAATTTTAATTTTACATATTTTAATTGTCTAGCAATTTGTTAATTTGTTATACATCGATTAAGGAAATTTTTTTACCACTCGCAAAACACAGGGCGTGGCAGAAAAACACTGTGCATTTAATTTTTATTTATGTGATACTATGTATCACTCCATTTTGCTTAACATATAAGTTAATTGATTATAAAATATATACAGGGCGACTTTTCTATTATGGTAATTTTTGGTGACTAATTATTTTAATGAATAGATTTCATTTTTACTTCCCTCGAAAAAGGAAAGTATTGTAAACCACTGCATCATACCTCGCAAACTACAGGGGATGAGAGAAAAACACTGTGCATTTAATTTTTATTTATGCACCTATTTTATACTAGGATGTCTTTCTACCATATAGTATACTATGTATCACTCCATTTTGTTTAACATATTAGTTAACTGATTATAAAATATATACAGGGTAACTTTTCTATTAAGGCAATTTTTGGTGATTAATTATTTTAACGAATTGATTTCATTTTAACTTCCCTCGAAAAAGCGAAATATTGTAATCGTGAAAAATCCCTGAGAATTGTTCAGATCTTTACGTTTCAGGGTCCCTAGATGCCGAAAAACATGTTTTCTCAATTCCAATGGTCAGCTGTCAGTTCGCGGCATAGCTAAAAAACAACTTACCCGATTAACTTCAAATTTTGGTGAAAAATTAAGGGTCATATGGGGATCAACTGGTATCATTTTGGTAAAAGTCCAATATGGCAAAACAAAATGGCGGTCTAGAGGAATGTTAAAATAATTATTACTAAAAAAACTATTTTTCCTAATTATTTCAAATTTTGCAAAAAAAAACAAGTATTATGTAGGGAACATGTGACAGTGGATTAATTTCAAATTGTGCGTCATAACCAATTGTGTTATAGAGATGAACTAGTAAAATTGCGGTACTAGTAAAATAGCGGAACAAAATGGCGGCCAAATATAATGTTTGTAATCGTAAAAAAATCACCCTTTCAAGTTTTACATATCTTTACGTTTTAGCATCCCTAAATGCCAAAAAATATGTTTTATCAATTCCGTCTGTCTGTCTGTCTGTCAGTTCGCGGTATAGCTTAAAAACTGATTACCAGATTGACTTAAAATTTTAGTCAAAAATTAAGGGGTATATGAGGACGACCTGATAATATTTTAGTAAAAGTCCAATATGCAGAAACAAGATGGCGGCATAGTGAAACGTTAAAAAAATTATTACTAAAAAACTAATTATCCAGTTTTAATTATCCAGTTTATCTCAAATTTTGCACACAAATCGAGTGCTACCTATGTAATAACAGGAATAAGAATGAACTTGTAACATTTTAGTATGAATCCAAGGTAGCAAAACAAAATGGAGGCCTAATAAAATATTTGAAAAATCAGCCTGAAAAACTACTTAGTAGATTAATTTCAAATTGTGTGCAAGCATTAAGTGTGATATACAGAAAAACTGGTAAAATTGTGGTGGCAGTCATGATGGCGAAACACAATGACGACCAAATAAATTTTTTTGAAAAATCTAATTTAATCGAACTTAAATTTTCAAAAAATATTAAATATAATATAGGGATAAACTGGTAAGAATTCAACACGACGCGACGTAACAAACGTGCATGTCAATATAAAAACTACTTAATAAATTTATTTTAAATTATGCCCAAAAATCAAGTGTGGCATAGGCAGAATTTGGTAAAATATTGGTAGTAATCCAATATTATGGAACAAAGATTCATAACGAGGGAAGTTCCGGGTAAAGAAAATTTACCGATTTTTTTACTATTGTCACTAAACAATATTTGTTTAATAGTACAGCAATTGAAATAGCAATAATATATACAGGGTGTTTCACCTAAAATTTCTAACGCCGTCTTCTCGAGAATTAACAAGTCAAAATTTGATAAAGGGATTTATTTGATGGGGTAAAATGTAATTATTTTCGGCTGAAATAAAATCGACGCTGACATCAGTACAAGCGTGCCTCGCTACGCCAAGAAGAAACAAAATACACAACACAACTTAATTACTACATACATTAAGATATACAGGTTTGTTTCACTTAAACTCCAAATGCTGATTTCTCGGAAATTAGGAGGACATCAAAATTTTGTATGAATTAGTTATTTAATTGAATAAAATGTAACTATTCTGAGCTAAAGAAAAATTGTCGTCATCAGTATAGGCGACGGCAAGAAAAAACAAGACAGTTGCAGAAACTTTAAAGGTCCTAATTTTAAATATGTGTCTATTTCTAAGACTTTTTGGTTATTTGCTTCAAATCGATTGCTATGTTGGCTTCTGAGATATAGCGCGTCTTTTAGTAGAATAATATTTTTTTTTTCAATGACTGTTTTGGAACATATTTTTTGACATAATGCCAATTTTGTTCTACTCTTGATCTCCTGTCTTAAAACGTATACCTCAATATAAATTAAAATATCTTCAATTTGTTATTATTTATATAAACAAATGTTCCAAAACAAGTATCTAATTGAAAAAATCATTATTCTACAATAGATCCGCTATATATTTGAAATATTATTATATACATATTGATTGTTGGATAATTTTAGGGTATTTAGGTTAAGATAAATGCACATACAGGTGTATGTTAGCTTTTTAAATTGTTCGTATTGTTTTTCAGGATAAAAATGTCTAATACAGTTTTTCATTTTTGTGGTTAAATTTTTCATAGGCGGTTTTGCCTTTCCTTTGGACATTATTTGAAGCTTATCAGCGAATTTAATGTTGAAAATCCCTTTATTATTAAGACACACCACACATTCACACACACTCTTCTTATTAAATTCTCCAACATTTTCAACGTTATTACCGACAGCCGAAGTTGACGGTATTTGCATATCCACGTCCGTATTATTGTCTTCCATATCGCACCATGCACGACGCGCCGTACGTATCACACAACACACGGATAGCCGTTCAAACAAAGAATCTACTCCAACGATAGCTTCCGCCCCCACTTAAAGCACGCAACTGAAATGCAAAAATTGCAAACAGCCGGTGAAAAGTTCAATAACCTCTGGCTCGATTCACAGGAAATCAAGCATACAGGACGTGGCTGCAGAGAAGCTAACGGCCCGCATAGGTTCTATTCGATTTTCTATTGTGGTCGGTCGGAGTCAAGGCCGCATTTATTATGGGCTTAAGATAATATTTTAGCATTTTTAATATAAACTAAATTAATGGTTTCCTATTTCAAAAATTACATTTTAGAAGATGTTTTGTAATTTTTTTTTGGGGAAGCACTGCTTCCCTTGCTTCCATGGACTGCACGCCCCTGAAAACAAATCATGTTATTTTCTAAATAGTTACATGTATAAAAATAAAAGTTTATTTTAGGTTCAAACCAGAAAAATGTATGTTAAATATTTAAAACACCTGATGATCGGGCGGTTCCTTGACTGATTGAAAATGGTAAAATGGCTGAAATATTTTTCGTTCCATCACTAAAGACAAAAACTATGCCAGCTGGCGATCTGTCAACATTTCTCTGATAACTTGACGGGCAGCTTCCAGGAAACAATAGCTCTTGGGTTATGAGAGAAGTATGGTTGCAAAGGTGAAAAATAAATTCAGATATCAGTTTATCGACTACAACAAAAATTCCTCGATACATTTAAACTCCCTTTAAAAATAAAAAAAAAAAACTCTTTGCCTTTTCGATAAATGATGCAAATAGACCTAAGTTCAGTAACATACAAATTGACACAATGGATCCCATTGTAGAAGTTCGCAGCATTAAGTATCTTGGGATTCATGTGGATAAAAGGCTAAAATGGAACCAACACATAATATATTCAACTAAAAATGATTAAGGCACTGCTGCATAAAACTTACTTTGTTAGAGAAAAGGGCTAACCATGTTCTACATAGCGTTAAGAGAAATTTTGTTAATGTATGAAATTCTACTCTGGGGTGGGACCTATGCGACAAATATCAAAATGCTTAAAGTTATACAAACTTCAATGGTGAAAATAATATTAAGAAAGTCGAAACTATACTTCAACATTTACTCTACTCTGAACAGATATGTGATGTAAACACTATTTATATACTGACAACTTGTTCTTACATTCATAAAAACATCAGACGAGAAGTAACATAAATAAACATACTGTTCCACCGCAGTAGAATAAAATTTAAGCCTACATTCAGTTTTTTGTCTAGCTCCTAAGTTTTATAGGTTGCTGCCAAATGAAATAAATTAAACCTATAAAAAATCACTAAACTAACGGTCCATTAAATCTTAAAAAAATTGATATATACACCTAGGTAATAATTTAAAGCAACATTGAAATTTTGTAATTTTAATAAACATCTAAACTTCAAAATGTAGGAATCATGCGCAGCTTTATAAACCAAAGTCAGTGCCAAATCTTCAAAAAAGCCTTTGCCAATACTAAGCATTTTATTTCATTTTATTTTTTTAAATAGGGGAAAGTCATATTTGAGTTATAAGTCTCGAATATACATAAAAACTGAACATTTATAAAAAATCAGATGATTTGTAGATGTATAAAAATAAAAGTATAATTTAGGTTCAAATCAGAAAAATGTATGTTAAATTTTACCACTTGATGATCGGACGGTTCCTTGACTGGGTAAAATACCCGCAATATTTTTTGGTTCCATCACTAAAGACAAAAACGATGCCAGCTGGCGATCTGTCAACATTTCTCTGATGACTTCACAGGCAACTTCCAGGAAATTAAAACCGTTGCGTTATGAGGGAAGTATGGTTGCAAAGGTAAAACTTACAGGAATTGACAGAAGGGCACCACAAGGAGTAGAGCCTCCGGCTTAATTTAACTCAACACGGGAAACCTCATGAGGCCCGGGCATCAGGAGGGTGTCTGGTTAACTCCGATAAGAACGAGACTCTAGCTTGTTAATAGGCTTATTCTGAGCTTTTTTTATGTAAGCAACAAATTCTACTTCTTGTATTGTTGGAAAGACTTTTTGAGATGCATATATACTTAAAAGGAAATTTCTCTTAGTCACGTGTCGGTGAATGTCTTCTCTGGATTTTTCTTTAAGAGTTTCAATTCTGGACTGTATTGTTTGCTGCTTTACTTCCTATACTCCTGAACAGCACTGCATTCATTTAGTTGTTTCCATAGTACACTTTTGATAGCAAGTTTCATCCGTGTTTCATCAATATTACATTGGTTGTTTTTTTTCTATACTTCTGCATCTGTAACAAGTTATTTAAGTAATTGCCGTAATACCCAGAAGGGCCTCACTCACTTTTAAAAGAATCGGCAAGATAAATAATTTAGTACCTTTATTATAAGTAACTATGGGGAACATTCGGCCTCGGCCGAATCCTCACAGCAATGTCTAACCGAATGTTTTTTAGTAAGTTAAAGTAGGTTGCATTGTAAAATATATTAAATAGAAAAATTAACTTAATTAATTAATAAATCTCTTTAGGATAATAAAAAAGAAATATCATATTATTTTTAGTGAGAATAATAAGATTTCTAGCATTAATATTTCGGCCGATACAACCAGTAAAATAGATCCTTAAAAACTTACCTTGACTTCACTAAACTACACCTTATTTGATAATGACTACAGATTTGCGCATAAAAACTAAAATGCAACGGCAATATGGAAGAGTCATTAATACAGATACTATAATTTTTATTTATTAATATTAAAAGTTTACGGCTAACCAAACGACATATATACAGTTTATAATCTTACGTGTGCGTTGTCCCTACCCCAATGGTTTGGTAAACAAACTTTATTCAGTTTTGTTAGCAAACTAGCAAATAAAATAGTGCAAAGTAGTGAATTAGTTTACAACAGATCTAAAAACAAGTTTATGATAATAGATTAAAAAAATATATATATAATTATTGTCCAAATTTCCGTAAATCATGTAACCAGCAGCCTCAATATTTACAGTTTTTTCTAGTGACACATGATACGGGAACGGACTGACTGCATGGATGGAATTTAAATACTTAAAATTAATAAATAAAACACTTGAGCTAATACAATTTAAGATGGGTCCGCCCAAGGCGGTATGCCCTACTTGCAGTAAAAATGTCACAAAACTACAATATGGAATTCGAAGCGCAGAGAAATGTATGAACTGGTATGATTTGAATTGCACTGAGCTCTCTGAAATGGACATGGCAATCATAAAAAAAACAAAAATAAGTGGCACTGTCTATCATGCAAAAAAAAAGTTAGAAAACGAAGTAAGGTCTGAAAAATCCGAAAATACAAGAAAGAGCATCTGTTACTCTACAAGTCCTTATGGAGAACTAATTGAATCATTAAAGAGCTGAAATCGAAAAACAGGGACCTGAAGGGTGATCTTAAGTTCTACGCAGACCAGTACGAAGAACAAAAATTAAAAAATGAAGACTTTCAAACAGAAATCCAGAGTCTGAAAATTGACAATCATAACCTAATAGAAGAAATTAATCGATTAAAAGGAAAGGCAGCTAAGCAAGAAACAGTGAACAGGGCTGCCAATATTATCATTGTTAGAATTAAATACCAAGTGGATGAAGGAACAAGCCTTGCAGGTCTAGTTATTCCGAAGGTTAAAAAGGCTTTATGGTATGTGGTCCCCAATCTGAATAGGAGTGATGTGATTATTAGACTATCCAACACGAGAAAGGAAAATTGCCCTGCTATTGAAAAATTTAAAAACAAAGATGAAAAACAAAAATTTATGGAAGAGAGAAAACGGAGGCAAAATTACTTTATCGGATTGCAGTATATCAGGAGAAAACCGTCCACTGTATTTTAATGAAGACCTGTCAACTGAAGAAAGGAACCTATTCAAAAAAGCAAGAGGGCTTAAAACCTATGGAGTCTGGGTAAGAGATGGGAATATTTTGACTAGAAAGGCCGATGCAAGTGCAATCTTAAGAATTAAGTCAGAAAGTGATATCGATGAACTTATAAATCAAAGTTAAACAAGAGCAAATTAATATAATGTAAATACATAGTTTTAAATATTTTTTCCTATGGCTGTTTATGATATATCAGATGACTATCTGTCTATAAAAACCTATAATTGTGATGATATTGAGAACGTAAAAATCCTGACACATTCAATCTCAAATGTAAACCTTATTCACTTTAACATACGTAGCATCTACAAAAACTATGATAACTTGAGAGGTTTTCTTGAGGCAAGCATGGTAGACTTTGGAGTGATCATTCTATCCGAGACAGGGATGTTCATGATCTTGATATCTTTGCTATAGAGGGGTTTGATAATTTTTATAATAATAGCCAGTATAATATGTGTGATGGTACTATATTGATGATTAGGTTTGAATGGCAACCTTGCGTGAGTGTTTTGCGGGAGGAAGCTACAAAATTTCTGAGAGCTTCCTTTACTGTAAATAATGTGCGCATGGGTCTAATTACTGTTTACAGACTTCCCTCCCTAAATGCCGCCGAATTTGTCATTGGTTTGAAAGTTCTCTTTGAAAAATGTCCAAAAGAAATTTTTTCTGGGGATATTAATATACATTTGTTGGATACACATATTACTATCACATGTAATTATTTAAATTTTCCAAATGCTGTGGGCTATGTTAGCCTGATAAACATTACTTTGTCTTGATAGTTTTTTCTTGAGGAATAAATTGACTCATAGTAAGACTGTTGTCCTTAATTGTGGGTTGACTGACCATTCTGCCACAATTCTGAGTATTTCTCTGGACGACGGTGATAGTTCTGCAATGCGGTCGAGTAACAAAAATGAAATGAATTTCAAAATAATAAATTTTGAAAGTTTACAAAACCATATTGCAGCACAAAACTGGAATAACGTTTATGGTCAAGATATCAATTTTTGTACTGAAAATTTTATCCATACATTGTCGGATTGTATCACCAAATCCACAAAAAAATTATAAAAATTAAGAAAAGGAAGCAACGGAATACTGAGGGGATTGTCAACTCCATAAAAAATAGAGATAAGCTTAAAAATGATAGCTAATAAATATCAACTTAATGTAGAAGCACAAGAACGATTTCGTAGATATAGGAATATACTAACTTAATAAAAAAATCTAAGTTTAATTTTTTCAAGCAGAAAATATCTGAATGTTGAAGTGACGCTAAAACAACCTGGGATGCAATTAGACAGGTGACATCATTGTTATCACAAGTATTTTCATTGAAGTAAACGGAACTTGGTGTCGCCACGTTCTGTTTAAGCTGAGATTACGTAGTCATTACCAAAATGGGGAACAATTTTAGAGTACCTATTTCGTGAATAGCATGTAACTGTGACTTTGACTATTACGTAGATAGTACAGAATTGTGTAGTTCCATTTAAGTAGCCGAATAGTAATAATTTATTCCCTATTCGTCACTTCCTTATTTCTGTCTTTATTTAATATATGAGGTAGGATACATGTGTTTCACTTAGTTTTCTGGCTATGCTAAAGACCTAAAACTAAAACGCAGGCAATTTCTCTGGTGAATATGCTGATGATGGTCGTAAAAAAATTACGCGCCTTTAAAATTCATTAATTTTCAATACATTTTGGTCAAATATATTAGCCCGTTTAACTCTCAAAGATGTAATTTTGGACTTTGGTTTAAATAGTAATAATCATTAAATATGTTATTATAAAGAGTGATTATTTTGTAACGTAATGTTTAATTTGTATGCATTTTTAATCTTTATACTCACAAAAACAAACATCATAGTTTAATATTTATAGAAGACATGAAAATAAACAATGGCGTTCTATTGGACTTTTTCTTTTAGGTTGGCTGCATTCTTTTACTGAGAAAATTACTTAACATCAAGTGTAAACGACTGCTCCCATACGCTTTTATAGTTTTGGATTCTTTAAATACACAACTGTCACTTATACCCAATTACTTTGAAGTCTACTAGTTATCTACAAAGTTCCCATTAATCCCATACTATATATTATTACCAAGAGGTTACGATTTGCGAACATTCCGCCGGTTCTTTAAAATTTAATGCGTTGTGTCGTAGCATGCCGAGAGTTGCGGTACATGAGTCACCACTATAATTCTGCCGTCTATCATAACCATAACCCTTTGTTCGTTTTTATTTTTTGTTTCATTAAAATACCGCTTTAGGTTGTTTTGTTCAGGTATCACGTAACCAAGTTGTAATATTTTTAATTTTCTATAAAATGTGGCTGAGTGACGAAAGCTACTTTTTTTTCTTACGATATGTGAAGCCATTGTGAACCATTTTAACTTGTTACTCGTAGACGATAACACAACACATACACAACTAATTAATAGCTGTAGACCGAATTACAACTACTTTATAAGGACAGTGGCGACAATAGAAGCCCACCCGCCAATTGATGCAAAATTTCTAAAGGTTTAAATGGGGGCACCCATATTATCGATAGCTTTTCAAAAAATATGACTAAATTAATCTACTTTTATATTGACAACATCTGTCGGCAACAGTTGTAAATGTAGGGTTATGTTAATGTTTTACTTTAATAATCTATTCGAACTGTCTGAATTTAGTAATGTAATATGTACTGAAGGTCCATAAAATAAAGTTTCTTTTATGCTAATCTTAAAAAGCTTCTACCTCAAATTGAGGTGCTGAATGAAGTAAAACATACACTAAGACATGGAACAATATTGTCTTTTACAGCAAAATAAAACCAAAATATAATAATGTGCAATATTTAACAACTTTTACTTTTAATAAACTTAAACTTAAGGCATTTAGTGTCATAGTCATTTAGACATTCATCACAAACACTTTATAATTACAAGCAAAAAACAGGTGAAACAGGCTTAAATACATTTCTCCATATAGCCAATGGCTGAGAACTTCTTGTTTAAATCAATATTCATTTTAATAATCACAAAAACTAATAAAATGAGACACTAAAACAACAAACCTCATAAGAAACCCACGATGGCGAAAAGTAAACAAAGCGATTTTAGCAGCAATATGGCCGAACCAATCATAAATTGGTTACTCTATTGTTGCCACTGTCCTTATAAAATCACCGACCGAATCTCGTACCAACGCCCCCTATCTCCGGAACCTCAAGTACAAGAGGTAATAGTTTATTTGTAGTAAATTGTAACTGTAATTCTTACTTCTAAGTTGCAACAGAAGAATAACGACTGGTAATAGCCAGTTTAAAGTAGCAGTAAACGATCACTTTTTCTACTCTGCAACGACTCATTTTACTTTATAGTAATACGCTAATGGAGTAGTCTCTGCAAAGTTCAAGAAGGTACTGATACTTAAAAGTTGTAATTTAATAAACAGATTAGAAACAATAACTTTGAATAATTACTATTGTGTCACGGAAAAGAAATAACGACCTTGGAGTAATTGCTTGGCAGTTGTTATTATATAATTACTTTACATGAAAAATTACTATAAAGTATTATTCGCAGTAAGAAATACATATATAATACTTAACAACGTGTAACCCAAAGTGTTTGTTGATATATAGTAGGATTATTAGTAATAAATACGTACAAACTCTTAAAGAGTAGTAGTGGAAACAGTTGTAGCTACTTTAGTGCTAGCTGGGGTATCAAGGACAAAGATCAACAACTTATTTATCACAGCAAAAAAAAAATGCTACTATATTCTCGGATTATTTCAAAACTACATATTGTAGAAATGTGTCTGATAAAATAATTCCTAATAACTATCAATTTCCTAATAACTATCAATTTCCTAATAAAAGAATTATAAGTTCAATTTTTTTGTGTCCTATTATTGAAAATGAGCTTATTGTGGTTATAAATTCATTAAAAATGAAGTGAGCTTCTGGAGAGGACAATATCTCTTCTAAAATATTAAAAGACAACCACAAACATCTAATAACCTCTTTTATATCTAATAAACTTAGTTTTTGAAAAAGACATATATCCTAACATCTTGAAAAAGGCAGTCATTGTACCAATTTTTAAAGCTGGTGGCCGGTCTAACAACGAGAATTATATGCCAATTGCTGTTACAAGCATGATAAATAAAACATTTGAAAAGTGCATAAAATTAAGGCTGGAGAGTTATCTGAATGAAAATAAAGTGCTAACCGAATCTCAATATGATTTCGGGGTTGGCCAATCTACCGAAAATGCTATGGAGCATGTCTCTGAATTTATCATAAATAACTTTAATAATAAACACAAAACAATTGGGATATTCATTGATTTGGCCCGTGCTTTTGACACTGTGGATCACCGGCTTCTACTGCACAAACTTGAAAATGTGGGAATTAGAGGGGTTGCTTACAATCTTTTTCAATCATACTTACAAGCTAGAACGCAGAAAGTTAAAATAAATGGTAAGGAGTGTGTAGTAGATATTAGTGTTCTGCAGGGTACTGTTCTGGAGCCCATTCTTTTCTCTCTCTACGTGAATAATTTGTTTTTGGTTCTGCCTAATGAAAATAGTAAATGTGTGTACTATGCTGATGACACCGTTATTTTAATTAGAGGTGAATCTTGGAATGAAGTACTTCAGAGAGCTGAATGTTATATTTCCAGGGTGACGATTTGGATGGATCAGAATCTTTTAACAATGAACGTATCTAAAACAACATACATTCTATTCTCAATGAACAATATACAAAGAAATAATTGTCCAGATTTGAAGGTGCTTGATTTTTCATGCGTGATGGGTACCTTGAATTGTATGTGTAAGCTAAGTATATTGTTAAAGGATTGTGTCAAATATCTTGGGATAATTACAGATAAAAACCTTAAATATAAAACTCACATAGCCTATGTTGTTAATAAAATTCGCAAAACAATCTATAAATTCTACCAATTGAGAATTTCTTTCATTAAAAGTATTAAAAATGACATACCAGGCATTAGTAGAATCAGTGTTATGGGATTACAGTTTGAGGTGGTGCAACTTTAAATGCTATTAATCAAAAATACATAATATTCATGAAAAAGAATAGGCGATATTCCTCTGAAATGTTGTTTAAAGAAAGGAACTTACTGACACTTAGGCAACTGTATGTAAGATATGTATTAAAATATATGAACACTAATATGAAATATAGAACTTCAATCATTCACAGTGTCCCTACTCGGTCTGTTGCGCATCAGGGTTTGATCGTTCCATTGCCCATATTTACAGCAACTATGACACATATATCTTACTTGGGCCCAAGGCTGTACAATCTACTGCCTTTGGAAATTAGATTAATTTCAAACATAATTTTTCTTTAAGATCAACAGAGTGAATAAGGTTACATTTCCTGATGATCACACGTGCAATTCCTATTTTAAATTCGTAAATTATCGAAACGAATAGATTGGTTTATAAGATTCAGAACATTACTTGCTAGTGGTTTTGTATAAAGTAAAAACTTTTGATTTGTAACAAGTTTGATTGTTAGCTCCTGACAAGCTACATCTAGCTCAAGGAGCTCATATTTGAGTGGTGTATACATATATATTTATTTATAAGGATTTGTGTCTTGTGTTATATAGAATTTAGCCTAATTACAAACAAAGTATCATTAGAGACTTATATATTTATAAATATATATCATATGAATAAACTTGAAAACATACAGTACTAAAACTACTAAATTAATATTTATCTTAAATATCTACAACATTTCTAACATAAACTGTACATTTTTGTTAAACCAACTTAAACTAGGTAATTATTCGTCAGAAGTACACTAAGAATAATGAAAAATAGCAATAAATATAAAGGCTTGATCTCTCACAATTCCTGCACTCGTTTTGTTACAGGTGAGATTTTGACCATTCCACAGCCGATGTTTTCTGCTGCTATGAGACACATTTCTTACCTGGGCCCTAAGCTGTACAATCTATTGCCTCTACAAATAAGGAATATTAAGGGTATTCACACTTTTTCCTTAAGAACCTCAAAGTGGATAAAGGAATACTTTCTTATGATCACACGTGCAGTACCAATTATAAATTTATAAAGTTTTGTTTTTATTTAATATGGTGTAGGCATACAAATATGTTATATAACATTGGTACCTAGGAATATTGTATAATTTTTGTTATTTTCATTTTGTTCAATGTTTTTCTTGATTATGACCTGATGGTAGAGTTCTTAGATATATTGTAAGATGTATAAAATGTTAATTTGTAGTTATGTATGTAGTAAGAATCCAGCACTCTTCTGACAAGCAACTTCTGTAGCTTAAGAAGAGAGCAACCTGTTAATTGTTTTTGTAATGTTTTTAATTAATTAATAAATAAATGAAATTAAATATTTGAATTGCTTTATATTTACAGGTATTTCATTATAGATTTTTAGTCTCTTGTAATATAGGCTATTCTAACTGTAGCTTGTTCTTACTCGAAAAAATGAAAATGTTCTCTACTTCTAGTACAATGTTCATGGATTTCTTTAACAAAAGTACAGTATGTCCTAACACTGGAACCTGTGGTGGAAGATAGATCAAAGTACAAGAGTTCTAACCACACTACACCACATTACCTTATGTTCTGTATTGTCAAGTAAACAATAGAGAAGACTATAGGGAGCAGGGCTTCTGTCTTTATTTAGTGCTCTCTTACCACATTTAACTATTTCTATACTCTCAAATGCATCCAATAATCTATTATTAGATAAATGTTTATTCAACTTAAGGTTATTTATTCCTATTTGGTTGTTTGCCGAAACATGTGGGGCAAGGCTTGACTTTTCTGTTCTTCCGTATCTTAAATGTGCCATGTGTTCTTTAAATTTCTTTTAGTTTGCTCAGCATATTTAGATCG
The DNA here is from genome assembly GCA_030620095.1 of Kuschelorhynchus macadamiae. Taxonomy (NCBI): domain Eukaryota; kingdom Metazoa; phylum Arthropoda; class Insecta; order Coleoptera; family Curculionidae; genus Kuschelorhynchus; species Kuschelorhynchus macadamiae. The sequence continues at coordinate 1,817,393 of JAUTXW010001355.1, forward strand.
CAGTCATTACAGCTAATTTCATAGATGCCACTCCTCTCCTTCAAAACGACTTTGTTTTTAGGGTTTCCGAGGAGATTTTTCAAACTGTTCTCCGTTTTGTAGGCTACTCTAAAACCTACGTTTTTAAATACTTTTTCTAGACCTCTCGTATATCTGGGATCATATGGGATTACTATGAACTTATTGCGAGCCTCAGATGCTTGAAGAGTAGTAGCATCTTTTAAGATTTTCTTATTCTTATGTCTATTTACTAATTTATGTAAAAAATTATCATTATATCCATTATTTTTAGCTATATTTTTATTCCGATTCATATCATTGTTAATACGTTCTTAACTTAATGGAAAATTGACTAACCTGTAAGTTAAGAAATGAAATGCTGCCATTTTGTGTTGACGGCAATGAAATGTGTCAGATGTTATATACCTATCAGTATTAGTAAATTTCCTATAAATATCAAATTCTAATTTATCGTTATTTCTAATAACTAACGTTTCGAGAAAAGGTAAGTGCGCATTGTTCTCCTTTTCGTACGTAAAATTAATGGAAGGATATTTATTGTTTAATGTTTCTAAGAAAGTGTCCAAATTTTCTGTTTTTGTATCAAAAATAGCAAATATATTGTCTACGTATCTATACCACACCCTTGGGAAATATTTCAGTTCTTTTTTGAATTGGGTTTCTAATCTACCCATAAACAAATTTGCAAGGAATGAAGATAAGCAATTGCCCATCGCAATTCCCTCAAGTTGTTTATAATATTTATTGTTGAACTGAAAAAAATTTTGATTCATACATAATTTCGTGAGAAGCAAATATTCATCAATAATTTCTTTCTTCAAATTATTGATTTCAAGTAGTTCCTTTAGGCACTCTAAAACTAGTGGTATGGGTACACTAGGAAACAATGGGCTTACATCAAAAGATATTAAAATTTCACCTTCTTTTAAGTGAACATTCTTAATTTTATCTAAGAATTCTAACGAGTTAGTAACCTCAAAGTTATCGTAGGAGTTATTTAATTTGCTGAATTCTTCTACTAACCATTTTGAAATATTGTACGTTGGTGATCCAACAGCTGAAACAATAGGTCTCATGGACTTCCCAGGTTTATGTATTTTGGGAAGACAATACAGTTTAGATAACTGTGGGTTACTATGTGTTAGTTTGAATTTTAGTTTATCAGACACAAGGTTTTTACACTGTTTTAAGATACTTTTTACTTCTGTTATCATTTTTGATAACGGGTTTTTCTCAATTAAATCGTAAGAACCAGTTTGAATCAAATTGTCTACTCTTTCAAAATAATTTGTTTTGTCTAGTATAACAACCTTATTTCCTTTGCCAGCTTTTAAATAAAAACATTCTTTTTTCTTCAGTCCCTGAATAACTTCGGTATTTTTACGAGAAACATATTTTGACTTGTTAACGTTTTTTGAGATTTGATTTCTGCAAGCCTCTCTAATGCATCCCTTAGTTGACTCTGGCATGTATTGAATGGAACTTTCGATATTCGCTATAATACTTGGTAAACTATTTTTTGCTGGAGGCTCTGCAAAATTCAAACCTTTATTCAAAACGGCGATTTCTCTATTATCAAAGGAGTGAGAAGAGAGGTTTTCTACAATGTTTTCGACTTCGGAAGAAATTTGTTTTTGTGGTTTCAACTTTCTCAGTTTGTTTTTAAGTGAACACACTTTCTTCAAAAATTTGGCATCGATAACTACAAACATTTTTCTTTGGAAATCTAACCATTTTTCAAATTCTAAATTACTAAGCTTATAAGTGAGTTTTGTAAATAATCCGTATGCTTTAATTTCAAGCATACTTCGTTTGCTATACAGATTTTTGATTTCTAAATCTAGCCACTTTTGTTTGGCAAAACATTCAACCTTCCCAGTAACGGGGGATTGTTTAGGGATCTTGACTGAAATGAATTTAGGGAAAACTGAAAAAGACTTGCATGATTTTAGAAACCAAATATCTGCTGCTATTAACCTAATCTTAGTACAGTACTTACAATAAAGGTTTTGTTCCGTTGACAGTGAAGCCATGTTAAGTCCTAACACTGGAAGATAGATGAAAATACAAGAGTTCTAACCACACTACACCACAACTTGTTACGATCTCAAACGTTCCAAACTCACTTATAAGCTTAGTAATTTAGAATTTGAACAATGGTTATATTTCCAAAGAAAAATGTTCATAGTTATCGATGCCAAATTTTTAAAGAAAATGTGTTCACTTAAAAACAAACTGAGAAAGTTGAAACTACAAAAACAAATTTTTCCGGAAGTCGAGAACATTGTAGCAAACCTTTCTTCTCAGTCCTTTGATAATATTATTATTATTAGAAATCACCCTTTTGAATAAAGGTTTGAATTTTGCAGAGCCTCCAGCAACAAAAAAATTTATCAACTATTATAGCGAATATCGAAAGTTCTATTCAATACGTGCCAGAGTCAACTAAGGGATGCATTAGAGAGGCTTGCAGAAATCAAATCTCAAAAAACGTTGTTAACAAGTCGAAATATGTTTTTCGTAAAAATACTGAAGTTATCCAGAGACTGAAGAAAAAAGAATGTTTTTTAAAGCTGACAAAGAAAAGACAATTTGATTTAAACTGGTCCTTACGATTTAATTGAGAAAAACCAGTTATCAAAAATGATTACAGAAGTAAAAAGTACCTTAAAACAGTCTAAAAACTTTGTGTCCGATAAACTAAAATTCAAACTAATACATAGTAACCCACAGTTATCTAAACTGTATTGCCTTCCCAAAATCCATAAACCTGGGAAGTTTATGAGACCTACTGATTCAGCTTTTTCACCAACGTACAATATTTCAAAATGATTAGTAGAAGAATTCAGCAAATTAAATATCTCGTACAATAACTTCGAGGTTACTAACTCGTTACAATTCATAGAGAAAATTAAGAATTTTCACTTAAAATGAAGGTGAAATTTTAATATCTCTAGTGTACCCATACCACTAGCTTTAGAATACCTAAAGGAACTACTTGAAATCAATAATTTGAAGAAAGAAATTACTGATGAATATTTACTTTTTTTCAGTACAACAATAAATAATATAAACAACTTGAGGGAACTGCGATAAGCAATTGCTTAACTCCGTTCCTTGCAAATTTGTTTATGGGTAGATTAGAAACCCAATTCAAATAAGAACTCAAGTATTTCCCAAGGGTGTGGTATAGATACGTAGACAATATATATGCTATTTTTGATACTAAAACAGAAAATTTGGACACTTTCTTAGAAACATTAAACAATAAATTCCATTAATTTTACATACGAAAAGGAGAACAATGGGCAATTACCTTTTCTCGACACGTTAGTTATTAGAAATAACGATAAATTAGAATTTGATATTTATAGGAAATTTACTAATACTGATAGGTATATAACATCTGACTCACTTCATTGCCGTCAACACAAAATGGCAGCATTTCATTTCTTAACTCACAGGTTTGTCAATTTTCCATTACGTAAAGAACATATTAACAATGAAATGAATCGGATTAAAAATATAGCTAAAAGTAATGGATATAATGATAATTTTGTACATAAATTAGAAAACAGACATAAGCATAAGAAAATGTTAAAAGATGCCATTACTCTTCAAGCACTTGAGGCTCCCAAAAAGTTCACAGTAATCCCATGTGATCCTAGATATACGAGACGTATAGAAAAAGTATTTGAAAACGTAGGTTTTAGAGTAGCCTACAAAAGAGAACAGTTTGAAAAATCTCTTTGGAAACCCCAAAGACAAAGTCGACTTGAAGGGGAGGAGTGGCATTTATGAAATTAGCTGCAATGATTGCGATCTAAAATATGTTGGGCAAACTAAACGCTCCATAATCACTCGTTTTACAGAACACATGGCACATTTAAGATACGGAAGAACAGAAAAGTCAAGCGTTGCCCAACATGCTTTGGAAAACAATTACCAAATAGGAATAAATAATTTTATGTTGATTCAAAATGTATCTAATAATGGATTATTGGATGCATTTGAGGGTATAGAAATAGTTAAGTGTGGTAAGAAAGCACTAAATAAAGACAGAGGGCCTATTCCATATAGTCCCCTCTATTGTTTACTCGACAACGGTGCAGTTGGGTGCAATCAAGTGTGACCACATTTACCTATAAATAGTCTCGGTTAGGATAAGTTACTTTAGTTTATATCATCTGCTGATAATGCTAATTTGGTTAGCGAAACGCGCGTCAAAAAAAAAAGAAAACAGAATGTAACAAGTTGTTGTGTAGTGTGGTCAGAACTCTTGTATTTTGAAAAGTACAGTATATAAATATTAGGGCATTAAAAGGTACTATCTGTCTTACACTAAAGATGTGTTTAAAAGCATATATTTTCTATTTCTTGTCCTATTATCACATTTTAATATATCATACATTGCCCATCTTGTAACGTATCCATGATTTATTTATTAACTAAAAATAAGACACTTCAACAGAAGTGAAAATATTAGTATTAGTAGGTAGTATTATTGACTTATATACAGTTAATCTAGATATCTAAGTTAAATCCTTAGCCCTTCTTCCTAGTAAATTAACTTTTTTTGCCACTTTATTTGCTAAATGATTAGAAAAAGACAAATTTTCATCGATCATAACTCCAAAATATTTAATTTTTTTTACTTGTTCCATTTTAGTGTCATTCAATGAAACATCACATAAGATTAAATCTGTTCTATTTAATTTGCTTTTAATTAACATGAATTTGGTTTTATTCCTTTTGACATGGATATATTTTTAGATAACCAATTTGAGACTATTTTAAGTCAAGAATTTATTTTAATAACTGAATTTGCATCATTTCCCACAAAATAAAAAATAGTTTTGTCTACAAATGTCTGGATTTTACAATTTACAAGATATTTTTCTAGCTCGTTTACATAAATTATAAACAATTTAGGTCCGAGCACTGTACCCTAAGGCACCTCCCAAATGGTCGACTGTTTTAAAAACACACGTGCCGCACTTTACATATTGGTCACGGTTTTGAAGGTCGTTCTCCATTCAATCTGTAATCGTAGGTCCAAAGCCATAACTTGCTAACTTTAAAACTAAAAGCTGTTGTGTATGAAAAAAGGCTCTTTTAAAAACAAGGAACACTACACCCTCCACTAACTTTTTTCCAGCTGTACAGCACTGTTTTTAGGGCACTTTCACAGGAACTTTTATGCAAAACCAGCTTGATACTTAGTTAGAAGTTTATTAGTTTCTATATGTTCCACCAGTTGCTGATTTACGACTAACTCCAACAGTTTCTGGGCGATATTCTTCACATTTATTGATGTTGGGAACTTTTTCTATGGGAATTATCGTTGAGATTTTCCAGTTTGGTTTTTGGGCGATATTCTTCAGATTTATTGGTGCTGGAAACTTTTTCTATGGGAATTATCAATTCCATTATCAATATCAGATTTTCCAATTTGGGAGAAAATAATCTTTGGTCTATAACTTGCTAAAAACGCTTGCTAAATTACTTGAAATACACCCTTTAATATCCCTGTTGTTATTCCGGTCACATTATTTTCTTTACTTTTCATGTCTTTAATTATTTTCGTCAAGTCCCTCTTTTCAAGCAATTTAAAATTTTCAAGCTTTAAAAAATCATGATTCTTGCGACTAGATCGTGTCAAATTGGAATTACTACTCCAATTTAACACAGTCTCATCCCAAGATCCATGATTTCTTAATTGACCAAAGCCGTAAAAGCTTCCATTCTAAATTTTCTTGTTTGTTTCTACATTAATTTTATCTAGGATGTTAGAATAGTTTAGATTATTGTGGTAGTTGAAATAGTATTGAAATAATACCTAAAACGGCACAAAATTTTAACAAATTTAGAAGTTATGAAAGGTAGCCGAACATTCCCCATAGTAAAATGTGTACCACTTTTCCCTAATCTGATACTGAGATCGCTAATCCCCTGAGGTAAAGCATTAAAAAACGTTTTACAGCAATAGCTAGTACCACATTTATGAACCAGGTTTGTATTGTACCTCACTGGATAGTTATGAACAGGGACACGCCGCCTATATGTGCAATGTCGTGCAGCGCACGACGGCGCCAGACCCTAAAGGCGCCTTTATTTATATTAAAATTAAATAAGTATAAAATAAACACTTTTCTTTTTTTTTGTCGTCGATTTGCATGAAGGTGTTTTTCTGTTTTTGTATTTTGGCTAAAAATGGTATAAACCCATAAAGGCGCAATAAATATTTGCATGGGGGCGTTAATTTGGGTCGGCGAAGCGCTGATTATGAACACTTCATGAGACATAAAAAGATGTATGTTCTGCTTCATATAGTTTAGGTTCCATTGCGTTTAGAAAAATCTGGTATGGCCTCACAGCTTTGAGATTATTAATTATACGGATCTACTGACCATCGGCTACTAGACCTGGGAAGTTTAGTTCACTTTACTAATTTGCATCTTTCGATTTCGATCAGTAAAGTAAATAGTACAAAAGATTCGATTGTTTAGTTCATTTAGTTTATTGATTGCTAACAGTAAAACACTGGACCAGTGCAGCATATACCAAAAGAACTAATGATATTGATATGGTAGGATATGGATATGAATTGTAAAAAAGAAATGAAAACAAATTGAAATATGTAAGTGTTTTATGTTTTACTGCGAATACGAAAATCAACAAACAAATAAAATAAATTCATATATTTAGTTTTAAATGAGCATAAAATAAAATAATGGTTGCAACTTAAATAAATAAAAGCATATATTTACATGTTAGTGTTTAAAAATAAGGTTTGGCTAACTCGTGTGCTTTTCAGTGATAGACGTTTTTCATTTACAACACAACACTAGTCCAGCCTTAGAAAAAATTCGTTCACATGGAACTGAAGTGGCTTGCATGCATAATGTCTTTTTTATGTAATCAAATCATGTAGGGTATAGAATTTTTCGGGTCATCCACCAGGCTAATGGATCTTCATTCCTGTTCAGGCTAATGGATCTTCATTCCAGTTCACAAGGGGCTCACTAATATAACGGTCAAGTTCAATTGTCGCAGCAGCACTAACGTTTTTTTCTTGCACCAAGTTAGATACATTCTTATCAAAATGAGACCACAGCAGCGACTTTTTTGACGTGGAACTTAAATATGGCAGCGGTTGTTCCGATTCCGATGATACGTCATTTGCACGAGAAGCACTTAGTTTTTTCGCAGGTTTGCTAAAGCCGCTGTGTATTTACGTTCTTCTTTGAACTCAATATTTTTAAACCTAGGGTCTAAAATTGTGGATTCTGACAAAAGCTCATTATTTTCTATGTCAGCAAAAAACTTATAGAACTAGGTGGATTTCTGTTAAAACTAGCTGTAACTCCTTGTCGAAATTTGGTTTGTTTGACCAATCAAAGAGGTGAAAATAAATAGCCCGAACGAAAAATAGTTTCATCAAAAAAGTATTTTTGATGAAATAAGACTTTTCTCAGCGCTAATTTCATCAGTTATATCTTTAAAAATCTGTAGAATATGCACTAATTGTTCCAACACTGACCACTCACTAGCGGTTATCATGTTTAAATTTGAGCTTTCTAATGCCAAAGTAGTGATAATAGCATCTTTAATTTTACAAACCCGATCAACCATGTCAAGGGTAGAATTCCACCGTGTTTTTACATCTTGCTTCATTTTCAATTCAGGCAATCCCATTTGAATCTGAGTTTTATTTAATTTTACTAGCAAGTGAGCAAAACAACCTCGAGACCTCCATCCACCTACTCCCACAGCTGAAATAATGTTCGCCGCATTATCACTGACCACGCACACGATTTTGTTTTCAATTTTCCACTCTACAAATTTTTCAGTCATAAATGAAGCTAAATTTTGTGCAGTGTGCTTTTCCTCAAATGATATACAATCTAAAAGATAGCCTCTTAATTTTAATTGAAATTGTTCTTAATAATGTAGTGAGCAGTAATTGCAACAAAGTTTTCATTGTTTTTAGAGGTCCAACTGTCAACAGTTGTTATGCAAATGCAATTAATGGTATTTAATTCTGCTTGACTGTACGCATAGCCTGTGACATCAGACTGAGTTTTTTCTTTTTTTCGTTTGGATACTATGACACTACCACTGTCGTTATACATATTTGTACTTGTATCTTCACAAGCATCTTCTTCTTTGCCGTCTGAAGTTTTCGTAGATATAGACTTAACATTTTCTGCTGCTGTACATTTACCGTTGTTAGTATCTGTCAATGTTAATTCGCTTCTGGTAATACTAACTGTGGGATGTTTTGTCTTTATATCTCGATTTAAGCTTCCCATTGAACTGTCTTTTGTAGATAAAATTTGTTTACAATACAAACACTTCGCGGAACATCTATCTTTTAAAAGTTCAAAGTGAAACTATATACCACTTCTTTTAGGGGCCGGTTTTACTTATAACCACCAATAATATTTTCTTAGAATCTCCTATTTACATTTAAAAACAACAATCTAAATACTGCGAATCGAGTTTTCACTGACGCTGCTGAACGCGCCACCCACAACACTAATACCAATTAGACAATTAACTAACAAAACAACACAATCAGTGCATTATAATACATAATATTATGTATCAGCGATGTCTAATAGAAAGGATAGATGCGTCTTTTTCTAATTTTTGTTCCTAGAATGAGATGGCCTCAATTAATATCCAATCAATCCGCAAAACGTGCGCTAAACTAAAAGAGTAAGGGAGTAAGATATAAAAGTCATCTTGCAAAGCAAACAGCACGAGCTCGGCTCGAACTCTGCGATAAATCGGCGTAAGTCGAGCGCAGACAGAGGACGGAACGGAGGCGGGAGGCGAGCGAGAATGCAATCATGGCTTTCGCTCACCGCCGCGTTGGTTGGTTAAGTTCGTTTCAATCATAGCGGCAACGAGCGAACGGCGTAATCTCTATGACTCGATCTTTTATTTTAGTACAGTGTGATTCATTCTTTTCAGTATCGGTGATCGAATCGTTTAGTTCAGTTTAAAGATTCAATCTTTTGAACTAGTTCGTTCGCGAACTACACAGCTCTATCGGCTACACTATTCAGAGCCACTTTCCAGTCAAGAATATTTTAACACACCAAAAGAAGGGCTTTATACTCCCGCTCAATTTTCAAAACACATGCACAGGAATCAATTCATGTTAACTGAATAATATAGCAAATACTTGAAAGTATCTTGGAGGATAAGCTTTCCAAATACAATTTTTACCCCTTCGAGGGAAACAAAAAGCATACATCTTCACAGTCTAAGAATGACTTAACTTACCTGCGCCCCAACGTCACCAAATTCTTCCTCAGTGTTTGGGACATATGGTGTTTCAGGGGGATCTATGTCCAGATCTTCTTCTTTTTGAGATATTTCAGATTCTGTATCACTTATATCTACTTCCCCAGTGCTTAGCTGCGCTCCGTTGTCAGCTTGACTTATGTTGTCTAAATCTAGATTAAAAAAAGCATTAACAGAATGTACTTCTGATCAAAAAGCGCCTATCAATCAATGAAACTTCAGACGAAAATGGGTTTGAGAAATAGATTACTACTTCTAAACTGCTGGCCACATCAATTGCACCAACCAAATTTTTTATTTAAGTTCAAAGTGATATATTTTTGGAGTAAAAAAATATCTTTTAGAATTATGCAGTTACTTTCAAGTACAGGGTGAATGACATAGCTAGAATTAAAAATTAAAAGCCCAACTCATGTAATTTTTTCTGGGTTATCCGATTATGATATTCAAAAACAACTGAAAGGCAAAAAAAATTATGATGGTAAAACTGAAACTGAAAAATTCACCCTGTATATTATAATTGGTTTTTAAATTTAATTTCCGGTTTAACCGGAAACGACATCGGAAGCAATTATTTTTTTTTTTAATTTAATTTAATTATTAATAGTTCATAGCCTTCTTTCAAAAGAAAACACAAGTTACTATTTGAAAAAATACTACAACAGAGTTGAGTTGGTTAATCATTAATTTTATTACTTTCTATTAATCACATTGTTTATTATTTCTTATGTAGGTAGCATTGAAGAACAACCTGCAAATGTTACCCTTTATATAATTGTATTGTATACTTTAAATAATAATTGCATAATAAACGTCTTGTCTTTCTTTCTTAAATCCATATATTTTGCAAATCAGGAAAAAGAGCTCTATCGATCTGTGCTGAAATTTAATGAGGATTAAGTTAAACCGGAAGTAAAATTTAAAAACGGAATACATAAAAATATTTCATTTAATACAAAGTAAAATATAATACTTACCATGCAAAAAGTGCTTTTCATAATCAGTGTCACTCCACTGGGTTTCATGTGTAGTGCTTCCGGATGTAGACTTATTACTAACTGACCTCACTAAAGCTGCATCATTTCTAATGGATATTTCCAGAGCATCTAACCAACACATTCCAGAAGCCTGACTAGGTGCCCTAAATATCAAATATGAGCTTGGTAGAGGCTGTACCACTGCTCCTGAAATATAGGATAAAAAATGGTGAAGCAAGTTTTTTTGCATTTGCAAATCTGCTATACTAAGTTTGAGAAATATAGAGAATAGTTGTAAATCATTTATATGAAACTCATTTCAAATATTCCATAGGCGTAGTACCTACCTCTCATTCCAGAGAAAAATTACTTTTTTATATGATTTATCAAAAAAATAAAATGGCATATCATTAGGAATAGAAAAGTGTAACCCAATTTAGTTTCGCACATAGTCATTTATTATACTATCTTTTTAAATATTTTAAAAAACGCCATTTTGTTCCAGGATATCGGAATCGTACCAATATTTTACCAGTTTCAACCTATGCCACACTTATTTTTTGGGCACGATTTAAAATAAATTAAATAAGTAGTTTTTACACTGATTTAGATTTATGGTACTAAGTAAAAACAAAACAATTTTTACTTAAAACTTCCACCATATTAAAAAGAAAATACCTTTCATAACATGTTTCGCCAACACTGTGGCTTCTTCAGATGATACAATTAGAATGAAGTAAAATATTTTATACCTAGTGTGCAATGGGTTTTTTCTAGGTTTACCTAAATCTATTTTAACAAAACATATTTAATAGAGGCGAATTGCTCAGGTCAGTTTGATCGTTAAGTAATAAACGTGTATGTTTAAGTTTATTTATTTCTAAAGATTCTAGAAAGTCAATTTATAGACGCCTGATTTTTTACTTAAATGTGTTTTTGATTTGTTACTTTTTATAAATTTGCCTATGGAATTATTGGTCTTATATGCAACATTTATAGTAAAGTTTTTTTAAAAAGTTGCCTATATTAATACTGGATTTCCCATAGTAGTAATACATTTATAGTTAGCAGAAGGGTCTTTTGAACTGGGTCAACTGAACAAATAGCTTTTTTATAGCTTTTATTCCTTAAAATATTATCAACCATATTTGAACTATAACCATTATTTATTGCAATTTGTTTAATTAAGTTAAGTTGGTTTTGAAAATCTGGTTTATTCAGGGGTAATGCGATTAATCTATGGATCATTTTATGAAAGGCTGCTAACTTATGTTGCATTGGATGACATGAACAGTAATGTATTGTTGTATCTGTGTGTTGGTTTATGAAAAACAGAAAAAAATGTGTTTATTGTTTTCCCTTTTAATAGTAAAATCAAGAAAGTTAATAAAATCATTTGTTTCATTTTCTATAGTGAATTTTATATTGGTATGTAAATTATTTATGAATACAAGAAACATATGTAGTTGCCTTTCTGTTCCAGTGAAACAAGCTAAAATGTCATCTACATACCTATGCCAATAAACAAATTTATTAAAAAGGGGGTGTTGGCTTTTTCTAGAAAATCCATAAATATTTCAGCTAATAAGGGACTAAGTAGATTTCCCATTATTAGACCATCATTATATATATATATATATATATATATATATATATATATATATATATATATATATATATATATATATTATTACTAAACTCAAAATAGTTTTATTCTAAACAGACAAAAAGTAAATTCATTATTTCTTGTTTTTTAATAATTTGTACTTGTTTTAAAGATAAAAGTTTGTCAACAAATGTCAATGTGTCTTGAACCGGTATGCTTGGGAATAAATTAGTTATCAAAAGAGATAAGTTTAGCGTTTTTTTGTATATTGATCCCTTGAATTTGTTGTACTAAATCATATGAATTTCTAATCGAATATTTGGTTCAAAAATTAGTGTTGTCTACAATAATATCTACAAGTTTTTTTGAAATCCAGTTTTTACACTGATTTTTTAAGACAGCCATTTTGTATCGTTATTTTGAAATTGTACCAGTTAATCCCTATAGCGCTTAAATTAATCTAATAAGTAGTTTTTCAGACTGATTTTTTTAAATAATTTATTAGGCCGCCATTTCGTTTTGCTGTCTTGGATTCGTACCAAAATATTGATTCTTATGCAACACTTGATTTTTGTGCAAAATTTGAACATATCACTAGACCGCCATGTTATTCCGTCATATTGGATTTTTACCAAAATATTAGCAGGTCATCCCCACATAACTCTTAATTTTTGACCAAAATTTGAAGTCAACTGAATAAGAATGGAATGAGAAAACATATTTTTTTAACACCTATAGGCGCTAAAACGTAAACTTGGAATTTTTTCACGATTACATCTGGCCGCCAATTTGTTCCGCCATCTTGAATTCATACCACAATTAATTCTTGCACAAAATTTGAAATAAATCTATTAAGTAATTTTTCAGGCTGAATTTTTAAATATTTTATTGAGTCATCTTGTTTTGTTTCGCCATCTTGGATTCGTACCAAAATTTGACAAATTGATTAGGGCTAAAGTGAAACGTTTTGTGGCAAGATGTAACACTACTTTTAAAATAAGGGATGTTAAAAGTATTTTTCAAGAGGAACAAGTAGATTTCCAAAAGTGGAATAAATGTGTAGAGCATGTAATTAAGGAATATTGCCCACAGGCAAATCATAATTGAAAAAACTATGATTATCGAAAACTGTATAACGCCAGGTATATCTGTGGCCTTAGAACTACAGATTTCTGTTGCAATTATATTAGGAATTTAGTTAAGAGTTTTAAGCCAGAATTTAGAAATTTTCAATATATATATATATATATATATATATATATATATATATATATATATATATATATATATATATATATATCTTACGTCCTAACTGTGAAATCTACTTTATTTAAAAATTTCAATACATTACATTTGATGTGTTGCTACATACTAAACAAGTACAGATTTTAAGTGCACAATTAATTCTGCTGAATATGTGTGTGCACTACCCTGATCCCACATAGCATAGTACTAGTACTGTTTATATTTACTGTCTACATTGCTTGTCAAAAATAGTAAAGTGCGGGACACGAAAGAAAACCGGTCGGAGTCAATCGGTTTAGGAAGGTCGGCCAAGAAATCTCTTTAAACCAGTGGTGTCCCGTCCTTCTTTAAATAATATGGCACTTCTTTTTGACTATACGCACTTCAGATAATTAAAAAATGTAACTATGCTTAATGAACCTTTATCTATATTTGTCTGTTTTCTTTCGTGTGCCGCACTTCTATATCGCTTTTGTGTTGCAAAAACGTGTAAACGAGATTTATAGAAATTTTAATTTATGCAGTTCGACTTTGGGCTATTCGGGTATGCGAAAAGTGGCCGTCTGTCTCCGTTTGTCATATTACTTTATACAGGGGCCGTCATTATGAAGTAATATACAGGGCGTTACCTAACTGCATGTTGATGTTAAAGGGGGTGTGTTCTAAAAGTCTTTACTTTTGAGATACAGGATAGTAAAGTTTAAAAAGAAAACATTCTTTTTCATCCCAATTCTGATGCTATTGTAGATAACCGCATGAAATTTGATACACGTCTTTTATGCATTAAGGAGCATACGGATTTACCCAGGTTAATTACATATGCAAGACACTGGTAGAAATTTCAAAAACTGATTGTTAATAAAAAATGCCCTTTTATGCATAAAAGACGTGTATCAAATTTCACACAGTTATTTATCTATAATAGCATCAGAATTAGGATTTAAAAAAATGTTTTTTTTAAACCCTGTATCTCCAAAGTTAAGACTTTTAGATTCATATTAATTTTTTTTCTTAAAAAGGACCAAGAATCACCCTCCTTTAACATTAGCACGCAACTAGGAAACGTCCTGTATAGTACTTCACAATGACGCCCCCTGTACAAAGAAATATGACAGACGGAGACAAACGGTCACTTTTGGCATACCCCAATAGCCCAAAGTCGAACTGCATAAGTTAAAATATTTATAAATCTTGTTCACTGGAATCAGTGCTGGCTCCCCTACTATAACTACATTGATGTGTTAATTTTGGAAAAATATGAGTTCTGTAGTTTTTCAAATATTAATTGCAATATTAGATATATTTTGACACCCGGTATTGAACAGAAAATTATTATTTTGAAGCAGTTTATTGACAGCTACTTTATGAACCATTTTACAAAATATATGAAAAAAAACTAAGCCATTTTTGAGGTTGACGGATGTGATTTTAATTGTTTGATTTCTTCTAAATCGTTGTCTTCCTCTGAAAATGATGAGGTTTCGTCGTCACTACTTGAAGATCCCAGTATGATAACTAAATCATAAATAACCGTTTCAATTTTGCCATCTACTTCCCAGTATTTATCTTCAATAGAACGAACATGTTTAACATACGATTTCCAATTTTCAGCCGATATTGAGTCAACCGCTTCTAATGTTGTTTTATTTAAATCTTTAATTGAAAGTTCGCCGGTGTTGCGCTCTCGAATATATTTTTTTACTCCTGCCCATGCAAGTTTAATAGGGATGAGGTCGCACGTATATAGAGGTAGCCTTAAAGGTGTATGACCGAGGTTACGTAAAAGACCGTCAATTTTATACTTTTTTTCTCTAGGGTTGTTGGCTTGTTGCGTCCTTCTTGCCTATATTGCCTTACAGTTGATAGATATTTCACCCGCCAGCGAAAAATATTTGGTCTCTCAATGAGCAATTTTCGTTTATTTTGGCACTTGAGCCAAACAAAACCATTTGATCGTTAAAGCCGATTTAAGGTTTTATTCCCGTACGGAAAATCTATTTTGTTCTTTACAGCACGAAGTAGGGGTTTGCAGGTCGGAACCTATATAAAGAACTTATATAAAAATCCTCTATTGTTCGACGAATTTTCAGCTTCTCCAGTACAGGCCTCTATAACGCTAGCAATAACTTCACGTGCACCGCTTCGAATTGTTTTTCCTCTTTTGCTCGCCATCGTTACTTCGAAATAATAATTCAAATGCAACGCATTTATATAGAAACGAAAACAAAAGCTCGAAATGTATAGGCGCCACTCGAAATAGCTAGAACCTTCTAGCAGCAAGTGCATGGAGACTCTAGGCACATCCCATTTACAAGTGGACCAGTGAGAAATTTACTAAATCCTCGATTAATTTTCCGTACCGCTTAGCTGGAGCACCTTATAGGTAGAGCGGCAAACTATTACAACAAATAAAATAACATAAAATTTATTTGCGTATACAAATTTTACTTTTCCGCTTGCTTAAGACTACGAACCTTTATTTTAAGGACCGCCCGGTTTTCTTTCGTGCCCCGCACTTTATTTTACACAATCAAAATACAAATATATACCACTATTATATGAAATGTAAATAATAAATTATGCACATTATTAAGGGACAGTTAGAAATGTGAAAAACTAACAGCAAATTAAGTAAAACTAAGGCGTCGGAAACCATGGGACGACTGTACTAGTTATATTATTATTCTCAATTATCCTTTGGTTTATTTGTCTTTTTACTTTTTGAAATGTTGTAGAGTTTATTTCTATGGGCATAGCATTTATCACTTTTGAAACAATGTATGTAAAATGTCTCTGTGCAAATGAAGGTAAAGTATGTGGCACACTTAAATTTTTCCTTGTCAGTGAACTAGTGCCGATCTCATCTGACACGAAACTTTCGCATATTGCACCACTATAGTATAGGTGAATGGAACATGTTGTCGTATATTCATGACATTTGCTTCTTGTTGTGGGATATGTCCTATCTTTGAACAGAATTATTTTCTGAAAGGATTTTTGTAAAATTTTCAAAGGTTTTATTACCCCAATACAAGCAGCTTCCCACGCAAAAAATTCTGACTCGATCAAAGTTTTGTATACGATTCTCAGTACATGACCGGCACGATTTGTCTCAAATAGTAGAATTTGTATAATATTTTTTTCAGTTTTTTTAACTACATATGTGTTCCTGTCACTTCAGGGACTGATCAAAATATACACCTAAGTACTTAAGGGGTCCATAATATATTTAATAAAAGGTTTTTTCTTCATCTTAGAGCAAAATAGCAAATGAATAATTACCAATAGTTTCATTCTCAGGTCCTCTAGGAGCCCAAATAGTCTGATCCAAAGGGTTGTACAGTTTAAAGCAGAAACCATCCTTCTTGCTAGGTCTTTCAATGACTTTACAAGAATTTAAGAGTATTGTCCCCACCCAATGACTGCTCTAAAAACAAGAAATAAATATATAAATTATATTTCATTAATGAAACCATCATAAATTTGGTTATTGCCAAATAAGCTAAAGCTGTATAATAACGAAAATACAAATAGAAATGAGAACAGAATTTTGCTAGTTAGAAACAGAAACTAAAACCTTACTTTCAGCCCATCTTATTCCACAGTTCAACTTTCAAAATTTTATTGACTATGAGCTGTGATATATAAATAAATAAATGTTTTGTTAACGGTTTCCCATTTAAAGTAAGTACAATAGCATTCAGTTTAAAATAAGTAACAGTGAAAATTTAAAAACAACAGATACAATTGTATATATCTATATATACATAGCCAAGCTAAAAATCTAGGCGGAACTTTCAATGAGGCTTTAACCTCTGAATCTCACGTAAAAAATAAAGCAAAAGCAGCATCCTTACGTCTTAAAAAACTTTATAAACTAAAACAGTTACTAACATGTAAACAAAAATACCTCTTGCGTTTCCCTACCCCCTTCGTCGGTTTCTTTGCACCTTTCTATACCCCCCCGCTGCTTTACCTAATTATCGTATACTTATATATACGTCTCTTACCTACCTTACTCCGCCAATTTGTTTGCATATGGATAGAATATTTGAGATACATAAAGTTTTTGAAAATGTTTACTTTAGGTCGTCGAACGGACTTCGTGGAAAAGATAGCTCAACTTCTGGACAACAACACCTATACGGTTATGCAGACAGACCCTACAAGTAGAATAGAAAGACGCATCAGCAATTTGATTAACGCATCCAATCTACCACAAGCGGAGAAGAAAACATTAAAACCAAGCATCTCCAAGATTTCCAGTTTCTACGGTCTTCCCAAGATACATAAGAACAATGTACCACTTCGGCCGATCGTCAGTGCAATAGACTCGCCCACATACAAACTAGGTAAATATCTTTCAAACTTTTTTAATCCATTCACTGGAAAAACAGATTCTTTTATAAAAAGCGCTGTATATTTCGTGGAAAAATTTAAGGAAATCCGGTTGGATCCAGAAGATATTTTGGTCAGTTTCGATGTAGAAACACTATACACAAATGTTCCTGTCAACGACTCAATTTCCATTATATCAGACATATTGGATCATAATAATCTTGATAAGAACCTAATATACCTTGTGGAAGCTTGCCTTACGTCTACTTATTTCATTTTCAAGGAACTTTTTATGAACAAACTTCAGGGGCAGCTATGGGATCTCCTCTATCACCTGTGGTAGCGAATATCTTTATAGAAGCCTTTGAAGATGTTGCTCTAACATCCGCTCCACTAAAACCAAAACACTGGTTCAGATATGTAGTATGGCCTCATGGACAGGATAATCATCTCATATTTCTGGATCACCTCAATCAACAACATCATAATATCAAGTTCACAATGGAAATTGAATCTAATGGGACAAATCCCTTTATAGATGTATATGTTCAAAGAAAGGAAAATGTCCTAAACATTCTATGTACAGAAAACCGAAGCATACAAATGAACACCAGCATACCACTGGCCATATTATAAATGTAAAGGAAACCAAGGTTCTAGCATCGGTTCCAGAATTTTATAAACGAAAAATTAGGAATCAAAACAAACATACAAACACTTTCAATAGAGATACGGGTTACGGTCTACATCACACGTGGAAACCGATCTTAACACAAAGTCACGGTTCGGCGAGCACAAATCGGGTATAAAAGCCCGTCTGAATCTCTCCGAACTCATTCAGTGTTCAGATCTCGTGGAGTAAAGATCCCTGAAAATGCATCGTGCAATCGAAGGCGAAACGTCGGACAGCAAGTTTATATGCATTACTCGCCTAAAGTTAAAGATAACTTTGTTACTCATGTATTACGTTTTAGATAATGAAGGCTATGTATTTTTAAAATAAAATTTTATTTTACGTTTCTACTAGTATTTTATTTAAGTTAGAAATAAGAACAACTTAAATTTATAAAAAGTGGGTAAATATAACTCCATTTTCTTCAATACATTTTTCAGCATTTTTTACACACCTTTTGTTGCCTTGAAAATTGTTCTGCCATCAATAGATGTTACAATGCGCCTAATATTATATTGAATTTCGTCCAATGTCAAATATCTCTTCTTATATACCTCTTCTTTGACATAACCCCAAAAGTAAAAGTCTAATGGAGTTATGTCAGGGAATCTTGGTGGCCAACTAATCGGACCACTTTTTCAAGCTAGATGGAGAGCAACCATCTATCTTGAAAAAGTCTGTCAAGCAATATTGTGACTTCACGAACCATATGAAGGGGAGCTCCATCCTGTTGGAAATATATTTCATTGCGTGCTTCTAGATTAACATCGTCCAGAAAGTTTTCCAGTATTTCTGACAACATATCTTCTGCTTGTCAAAGTACCCTCATAAAATATTGGCCCAATTATTTTGCTGCCTATTAGATCACAAATGTGTGAAAATTAGGTTAAAGTCCCGAAATTAAGGGTCAATATTTTTACAAAATAAGTTGTAAAAGAAGACTAAAATGTTTACAGGTTGTTTCATTAAGGGTGGCCACCAACCGTATCTCGGAAACTACTGGACCTAGAAACTCAGGGAAAAAATCATTAGTAAAGTTGCCATGAGAAAATCTTGGATATTATTTTTAAATTCCGAATTTGGACTCAAGGGGGCGCAACCGAAAAGTAAATATTAGAATTCTAAATTTCTCGGAAAATTCCCCAATTAAGACATTACTTTATTAACATCATTAAAAAGCTTGAACAATTTTGCATCACTTTGGACTAAAGCTCATTGGCCTTGATAAGAGTGGGTAAAGCTATTGAAAATGTAATCGCAATCATTTAAATCAACGTAATTTCTAATTGACTTATCCGCTTTTAGTAAACTTAAGCTGTTTTGGAGGAGAAATATAATTACTTTTAAAAGTCGTTTCCGGTGGAACATGATCGAATTAAATTGCTAGTTTTAATAGTTTTTTAATTTTGTCACTAACACTTAAATCTCACGGTATAATTTTGATATTAAAATCAGAAAGTAGATTAAATTTGTAAGAAAAAACATGAAAACCGCAGTTCCATATCTTCGTATGATTATTTTGGCAATATCTGAAACAAACGAAGATATCGAACTGCGATTTTCTCGTTTTTTCTTACAAATTTAATCTACTTTCCGATTATATCAGAATTATATCGTACGATTTAAGTGTTCGTGACAAGTTCAAAAAACTAATAGAAGTAGCAATTTTATTCGAAACTATCGTGTACCACTGTAAACGACGTTTAAAGGTACTTACATTTCTGTTCCAAACAAGCTTAAGTTTACTAAAAGAGGATAAGTCATTTAGAAGTTACACTAATTTAAATGATTACACTTTCAATAGCTACCCCTACTGTTATCAAAGCCGTTACGACAATGAGTCCAAAATTGTGGAAAATAGTTTAAGCTTTGCTTAATGATGTTAATAAAGTTATATCCTAATTGGGGAATTTACGAAGAAATTTAGAAT